>OZ038519.1:7865074-7940074 GCA_964036315.1 Acanthosepion esculentum | reverse complement strand
CACACTCTTCATTTCATCTAAAGGTGCTGGAGTCAATTTACATCGGGTCGCGCAGGCCCTCCCTGTGCAAACAGCGTGAGTGTCTGTTGGGGCTCGCCGTCATTTGCCTCTAGCTCCAATCCCCCCCTCACACTCATTTCCTTTTTCATTGCATATTCTCTGTTTTTTAATTACATTAAAATCTCCCGTAGAAGCCTGAAGAGCGGGAGCGAAACCGGTTGCTTCCCTTTTTATTCTTTGCTTTGTATTTTAATATGTTTAGTCATATTAAGCTTAACACCTTCATTTCATATATATATATATATATATATATATATATATATATATATATATATATATATATATATATATATTGTGGTGCACAAACCCCATACCGAAAATTTTCCCTTTCAATTAAATTAAATTTAAATTTGGAGAAATGCATGCCTCCTATCAAAAACATAGATAAAGAAAGCCAGAAGATGGAGGTCACATCGACAAGATCATTGAGTAATGTTGAAATGCATCACGTATAGAACGCTTAGTTGTTGGTTGGTTGATTTTGTTTAGCGGCATGTGAACATCACTATGGGTTATTTTCTGCCAAAATCTAAATATTTTGTACGTAATTTTATGCTTTCGTCTACAGCTAATTTTGCATTGTTTTATACTTTCACAGTAAAGGTTAAATTTTTTTTTTGTAAATCGTAAGATATATTCTTTGGTAATTTTAATATAAAAATGTATTTTATTTTTTTAGGGTAGCATTGATTGTCATTTTGCTGCAAAAAGGTGTATGTTGCTCATTTTATAAAAATATACTGATAGATTTTGTTCAGACGGAGGTCACTATTTCCCATAGCTGGGACCCTAATAGTTGCTACCATCCCGGGTCAGGGTGAACCTGGGAACAACGACAGTTTAGAGTGTGTTCCAAGCTTCTTAAAAATCCAATCTCCCGCTCAGATGCCTTGATATGGATGTAATTTATCGTGAGGATGATAAAGCAAACAGTGAGAATGGAACTGACATATCATATACCAGCTTTGTAACTATTGCACGACGACGAGTTGCCGATGATTGTACAGTTTTTGGCTTGAACCAATTTCAACTTCTCTGGATAAAAGCCGAGACTGTCGAGGAATACGCGTCCGTGTAACTATAGGCCAAAATTACCCAGTTCCCAAAGGTCTGTCCACAATTTCGTGCAAGAGATAAGTGCTGACTCGCAGGTCTCTCGAGGCTAAGCACGTTTGTTTCCATTTTGTTCTCTGGTCTGTTTGAAGACAAGACAGCATAACTGGTACTACGTGATCAAAACCAACATTTTAAGCAGAGACTGTCATATATTTATATTCTGATTCATATTTCAATAGTTTGTTTATTTTTTCCACTGAAACAAGCCAACAAGACCACGAAGATGCATTGGTGTAGTCTATGATTAACTTTATTTTTTTTTGTTAGGATTTGTTCTAGATATATTACTATTTACCAATATCTTTAGTATATTATCATCTTATTTATAATTAGTATGCATTTGATTATAATATAGGAGATTAATGTTTGGTGGGATTAGTTGAAGCAGTATTATGTACTATTTGTTACACTACACTACTAAATACTACACTATACTACACTAAATCTAGTATATCCAACACAATTATTTGCAATGATTCTTTCCCACACGTTATCGATTTGCAAAAAAACAACATAGTTTACAAATTCAAATGCCCTTTGGGAGATTGTATTAAATAATATTTATGTTGGTCACACCACAAACTCGCTTTCACGACGCTTGACACTACATTTGAATGATAACTCTAACATTTTTAGACATTTAAAAAACATCACTGGTCGCATACACAATTCCGGAAAATCCTTGTTGACAGCACAAAACAATAACAAAACTAAAAATTCTTGAAGTTATATACATAAAACAGTTGAAACCTAACCTGAACAAAATAAAACTCCACAAATATTCTTAAATGCCTATAATTAAATCGCCTGCATCTACCAGAGAACTGGCATCTCAGTCACCTAATGGGAGAGGGTGAAATAAACTAAAGAATGTATACCAAGAATGAAAGCACATCAGAAAAATTACCGTGAAAATATTTACAGAAATGGCAGAGGTGAGCTACGTTAAGGCGGTGGGGAACGGTCTGAAGGCGAGATGCCAGATCAGGACCGATAAGATTGTAGATATTTCTTTGCATTTCAATCAAGAATCCATAGCAGAAGTACAGAAAATGAAGGAAGGGCCAAGAAATTTGCGATGGATTTTGAAGGAAAGGAAGAAAAACTGAAAAAAAATATTGCTTAATTCTTTTGAAGTTGCAGATTTATTTTTTCTTTTCCTTTCTTTCATTCCTCTTTCTTTCTAATCTGTTCATTTCTTTCTTTCTTCTTTCTTTCTTTCTTTCAATTCTGTTAGATTTTTTACCTTCTTTCTTTCTCTCTCTCTTTCTTTCTTTCTTTTTTTCTTTCAATTCTGTTCGATTTCTAACCTTCTATCTTCCTTCTTTTTCTTTCTTTCTTTCTTTCTTTCAATTTTGTTCGATTTTTACCTTCTTTAATTCTTTCTCTTCGTTTCCTTCTTTCTTCCTTTGTTTTTTCTTTCTTTCTTTCATTCTTTCTTATTTCTTTTTTTTTTCAATTTTGTTCGATTTCCTCCCTTCTATCTTTCTTTCTTTCTTTCTTTCTTTCTTTCAATTCTGTTCGATTTTTTACATTCTTTCTTTTTCTTTCTTTCTTTCTTTCTTCCTTTCTTTTTTCTTTCTTTATTTCTTTTTTCTTTCATTTCTGTTCTATTTCTTACCTTCTATCTTCCTTCTTTTTCTTTTTTCCTTCTTTTTCTTTCTTTTTTTCTTTCCTTCTTTTTCTTTCTTTCTTTCTTTTTTCTTTATTTATTTCTTTTTTTCTTTCATTTCTGTTCTATTTCTTACCTTCTATCTTCCTTCTTTTTCTTTTTTCCTTCTTTTTCTTTCTTTTTTCTTTCCTTCTTTTTCTTTCTTCCTTTCTTTTTTCTTTCTTTTTTTCTTTCATTTCTGCTATATTTCTTACCTTCTATCTTCCTTCTTTTTCTTTTTTCTTTCTTTTTCTTTCTTTTTTTCTTTCCTTCTTTTTCTTTCTTCCTCCCTTCTTTCTTTCTTTATTTCTTTTTTTCTTTCATTTCTGTTCTATTTCTTACCTTCTATCTTCCTTCTTTTTCTTTCTTTCTTTCTTTCTTTCTTTCTTTCTTTCTATCAATTCTGTTCGATTTTTACCTTCTTTCTTTCTTTCGTATTTTTTCTTTCATTTCTGTTCTATTTCTTACCTTCTATCTTCCTTCTTTTTCTTTCTTTCTTTTTTTGTTTGTTTGTTTGTTTGTTTGTTTGTTTGTTTGTTTGTTTCTTTCTTTCTTTCTTTCTTTCTTTCTATTCGATTCTTCTCGTTGCCATTGCTCTTTGCAGCTTCTCCCCCTTCTTCTGGTAATCATCCTTTTCTTTCTTTTCTTCATTCTTCTTCATTCTTCATTTCTTTCTTTAAATTCTGTTCGATTTCTTAGCTTTTGTATTTCTTTCTTTCTTTCTTTCTTTCTTTCTTTCTTTCTTTCTTTCTTTCTTTCTACTCCACCCTGTCTACGGGGAATTTTTGCCCGAACCGACGGGCTCGGTTTTAACCCGGCACTAAAAACGGCCTTGTGCCACATCCTGCCTTGCGGGGAGGTGAGGTCGATAACCTTGCTTCAGCAATTCAGTAATTAGATCCGTCCTCAGCTGTGCCCGTCGACCTCTCTATCTTTGGGCAGAGAGGTACCCAGATGAGGCTATACAGAAGGGCAGAATATCTTCTCGGGATATATCTACCCGATCCCTTTTTATACGCAGAATTTTGGGCCAAGACTATGGGCTCGGATACCCCTGGTTAAATTTGGCCTTGTGGCCCATCTAAACGTGTGGCTCGGTTAGTCATCGTGCTTTTCTTTCTTTCTTTCGTTCTTTCTTTCTTTCTTTCTTTCTTTCTCATTGTTTTGTAGAATACGCCAGTACATCGAAATTACTCCCCCCGCCCCTACAAAATTTCGGTCTTCAAGTCATGAACCGCGAGATTCACGACCCCATAAACTTTAAAACAGACGGGCAAATTTCTCGGCATCATATTCGTTGCGTGACGGAAATGCACCTATAACGTTTCCTGTTCATCTGACCACTTTCATGTCACGCAGCCTTAGGTTGTTTTCCGATAACCACGTCGATTCAGAATCTAGTGCATGTATATTTCTTTGTTCATATTCTCTTTCCATATCTATCTATCTATCTATCTATCTATCTATCTATCTATCTATCTATCTTCATATCTCTTTCTATTCATATCTATCTATCTATCTATCTATCTATCTATCTATCTATCTATCTATCTCAGTCTGTTCATTATCTATCTATCTATCTATCTATCTATCTATCTCAGTCTGTTCATTATCTATCTATCTATCTATCTATCTATCTATCTATCTATCTATCTCAGTCTGTTCATTATCTATCTATCTATCTATCTATCTATCTATCTATCTCTATTCATATCTCTCTCTATTCATATCTATCTATCTATCTATCTATCTATCTATCTATCTATCTATCTATCTATGATCAATAAAATTGCAGATTCTTCTTTGGATTTTAGCAAGAATCTCTAAAACCATAGCAGGAGCACCAGACCAGAAGCGGCAACAATATTTAATGCAAAGACGAATGGTAGACACCTCTATATGTAAGATATATTCTGGCGATAAAAATTTCACGACACATTAAAACAACTTTCTTAGTAGCATACCTAACAATTGATTTAAAAAAAGTCACCCTCGTGGGGGTTAGCATCCGCCATAGTGATGGAAGGTGAATTTTATTTTTCTTAGATGATTAAAAGAAAGAAGTTTTGCTTCGGAGGCTTTAAAATTATCAAGACATTCATTGAACTAGTTAACAAGAGATTGTAGTTCATATTTGAGATCAGCTGCCAAATTGACCTTATCGAACCAAGTATAGTTATTGTTAAGATAGGAGTAAACAGTCGTGTCATCGACAGAGATGCTGAGTTGATAACGGATGACATCAGGAAGGTCGTTGATGATAATTGCTTTGTTCTGCGAATGACAACGTGTCACTAAATCTGTAGAACCCAAAATCCTGGATAAACACGGACACCGTAGTGCAGTCTAAGTCCAAAGATATAAAAATAAAAATAAAGTTGTCAGTAATCTCATTTTTATTTTTAATATTCCTTGCGTCAAATTCTACAATAAAATATTTTCCTTACACCAAGGATCATTTGGTGATTTCTTATTGGTGTTTATAAAAAAATACAGCCGATGAGATCTCTTGCCTTCCTTAAGCGTTAACGTCTAATAATAATAATAATAATAATAATAATAATAATAATAATAATAATAAGAAGAAGAAGAAGAAGAAGAAGAAGAAGAGGAGGAGGAAGATGAAGAGGAAGAAGACCTAATTGCAACCCAGGACCAGGCCCCGCAACCAGATCCTATCACTGTCACATAACCAAAGATGGAACTAACCCGAAATGCAGGTTCTGTGGAAAATATGATGAAACTATCGGCCATATTATCATAGGATATCGAGAACTGTCAAAACATGAATATACCCACAGAAATAACAAGGTAGTGACATATGTGCACTGGAAGATATGAAAGAAGCACAAAATCGAAACCACTGAGAGATGGTATGACCACCAACGAGACGCAATTACACAAAATAACAATGTAACTATCCTCTGGGACATAACAATTCAAACTGACAGGGAAATAAAAGCCAGCAGACATGATATTATCATAAAAGACAAGAAATTCAGGAAGTGTATGCTTATTGACATAGCGGTACCATCTGAGAGAAACACCTTCATGAAAATTATTGAGAAATTGTCCAAATACAAGGATTTGAAGATTGAGATTAACAGGATGTGGGGAATGAAGCTTGAGAATGTTCCGGTAGTAATCGGAACTCTGAGCCTCGTGAGAAAAGGAATGGACAATTTTACTAACAGTATCCCAGGTAACATCACCATACAAGTTATCCAGAAGATCCCCCTACTAAAAACATCTCATATACTAAGCAAAGTGCTATCAATTAAATGACAATTCTCCTATAGGGCCTGAGGCCCATAGTTTGGACCAGGCTTTACAGCATAGAAAACTGGAAACATAACATACACAAATAATAATAATAATAATAATAATAATAATAATAATAATAATAATAATTAAAGACCACAACCAAAATAAGTGCCTCCTTATTGATATGGCAGTCCCTGCAGGCTGCAATGTATCTTTGAAGATATTCGAAAAACTGTCAAAATACAAGGACCTTGAAATAGAAATCTCAAAAATGTGGCACATGGGAACATCAACAATTCCTGTTGTAGATGAAGCCCTTGGACTGGTTGGAAAAGATTCCAGTAGGCTGATTGAAGGGATCCCTGGAAGTCCATGCCTCAAAGAGATACAAAAAATTGTTCTGACAAGTACAGCCCACACCTTACGAAGGGCTTTATCTATGTAATCATTTTAAAAAAATTTTTTTTTTGCAGTGGAAAGTGTCATGATACCATTTCTATCCTTCGGTCCCTGGGCGGGATCCGTAAAGAAATATGTAAACGCCAGATATCAAAGGAAATATTAATAATAATAATAATAATAATAATAATAATAATAATAATAATAATAATAATAATAATGATAATAATAATAACAGTCCATACAGATTGAAGATTTTCAACAAAGTATCAAAATACAAGGATCCTGAGGTGGAAATCTAAAAAATGTGGCACATGAAGACATCAGTAATTCCAGTTGTAGCTGGATCACTCGGATTGATTGGAAAAGATTCCGATAGATTCATTGAATAGTTTTCTGGTAGCTTTTGTCTTAAAGAAATGCAAAAAATTGTATTCACAAACACAGTTCACACTTTAGGGATTTATCTATGTAAAATGTGTGTGTGCTTAGTTTTTTAAAAAAAGATAAGTTAAAAATATCATGAAGCCATTTCTGACCTTAGGTCTCTGGTTGGGACCCGGAAAGAAATGTGGATACAAGAGAAACGAAAGGAAATAATAATAAAAATTGTGTTAACCCAAAAAAGAATGCAAAGACAAATGCGACCGACCAGATAAAGAAACAATGGCAAGATAAACCGCTCCACGGCCAATACTCTGCCCGTACCAAACAAGCTGACGTAGACAAAAACCGCACCCATCAGTGGCTACGTAGTGCAGGGTTGAAAGCTGAAACTGAAGGTTTTATCCTTGCTGCACAGGACCAATGCTTGTTAACTAGGAATTATCACGCACATATACTAAAATACTGTGTTAGCCCAAAATGCGGATTCTGTGATAAATATCCAGAAACCATTGATCATCTTGTATCAGGTTGCACTATATTGGCACCCACTGAATATAAAACCCGGCATGACAGAGTGGGCCAATATCTGCACTGGAAAATTTGGAACTTCTTCGGGAAAGAATCTGAAAGTAATTGGTATGAACACCACCCAGACCCGGTTACGGAGATAGGACCTTTAGCAATTTTATGGGACTACACAATACACAAAGATAGAACAATCAAAGATAACCGTCCAGACAATGCTTTTAGAGACCGCAAACAAAAAAAGCGCCTCTTTATTGATATGGCAGTCCCTGCAGACTGCAATGTGCCTTTGAAGATCTTCAAAAAGCTATCAAATTATAAGGATTTTGAAATCGAAATCTCAAAAATATGGCACATGAGAACATCAACAATTCCCGTTGGAGTTAGAGCCCTCGGATTAGTTGGAAAAGATTCCAGTAAACTCATTGAAGGGATTCCCTGGAAGCCCATGCCTTAAAGAAATACAAAAGATGGTTCTTACGAGTACAGCCTAAATCTTACGAAGGGTTTTATCTGTGTTAAATATTTTTTTTTTAATTGCTCAGTTGAAAACAATCATGCCTTACTTAGGTCTCTGGTTGGGATCCGGAAAGAAATTAATACACACCTAAAATCAAAGAAAATAAAATAATAATAATAATAATAATAATAATAATAATAATAATAATAATAATAATAATAATAATTTTACTTACAATTTAATCAGCTGTTTATCGCAAAGGTCAAATCATTATTTTCTAATAATGAACACTGATAAAAATGTGATAGATATCAAGTGTAAACATCTCGAAGGCATTTGACAATGTTTGAAAGGCTAGTCTTCTTCAGAAGTTGAAAGATTATGTTTCTGATCGAATTTTAAACTAATTTTGTCTTCCTGATCAAATCACGAAAACAAAATCTTTCTTTCTAAAGACATTTCCCTGTATTTGTTCACGGCATTAATTAAAATTCATATATGAAATTCAGAAGTTTATCAAGAATTGTGGCGTCTGTTTGGAACACGGGTAACATGGCTGCTATATCTAAAACCACTTATGCCACTCTACATTTGTAAAAGAAATTGAAACGTAGAATGTCTGCTGAAGTTTAAACGTAAATAGGCTGTGCGTGTGAAAGCGTTTAGATAATGCAACCCCAAGCGTCCAAACTGCCGTGCGACCTTATATTTGCAAGGTTAAATAAGAGTTATCATTGCGAACGTCTTAGTCTTAGAGTTATCTCCCTTGCGTGTTCACTCCTCCATTGTCTGAATTCTGGTCGCCATAAGGAATGCGACTCTCAAATCGCAATAGATCACGCTAAAAATTTTCTTCAACACTACAAGGAAAAACGTCAAAGTTCGTAAAGGGAATTTGTTTTCTTCTTCGTCTGTACCAAGACATTTTCACAAAGATTGACCTTGATAGGCTGGGATTTAATATTTTCTTATATATATATATATATATATATATATATATATATATATATATATATATATATATATATAGATACACACACACACATATATAAATATATATATATATGTGTGTGTGTGTGTGTGTGTGTGTGTGTGTGTGTGCAAAGAAGTTCATGTTCAGAGTTGAATTAGACCAGGAAACGGTAGTATTGAAAAGTGCTCAATACACGTATAAAAATATAAAAATCTAAGTTGTAGAGCTTTAAATCATAGACAAGTTGGAACACAGTCGATACGATTAGCTTGGTTTCAAACTTTCAATATCTTCAGGCGGTTTACTGCCATATAGGAGGACTGATATTACATGACAGTCAGGACTCTTTTCTTTCATTCTCTTGCTTCAAGTCACTTCTTAATCTGTGAGGAGATTGTCCAGCATTCACTGTCATATAGGAGGACTGATATTACAAAACAGTTCAGTAATCTTTTCTTTGTTTCTCTTGCTTCAAGTCTCTTCTTCATCTGTGAGGAGATTGTCCAGCATTGACTGACATATAGGAGGACTGATATTACATAACAGTTCAGTACTCTTTTCTTTGTTTCTCTTGCTTCAAGTCTCTCCTTCATCTGTGAGGAGATTGTCCAGCATTCACAGCCATATAGGAGGATTGATATTACATGACAGTTCAGTACTCTTTTCTTTGTTTCTCTTGCTTCAAGTCTCTCCTTCATCTGTGAGGAGATTGTCCAGCATTCACAGCCATATAGGAGGATTGATATTACATGACAGTTCAGTACTCTTTTCTTTATTTCTCTTGCTTCAAGTCTCTTCTTCATCTGTGAGGAGATTGTCCAGCATTCACTGCCATATAGGAGGATTGATATTACATAACAGTTCAGTACTCTTTTCTTTGTTTCTCTTGCTTCAAGTCTCTTCTTCATTTGTGAGTAGATTGTCCAGCATTCACTGCCATATAGGAGGACTGATATCACATAACAGTTCAGTACTCTTTACTTTATTTCTCTTGCTTCAAGTCTCTCCTTCATCTGTGAGGAGATTGTCCAGCATTGACTGCCATATAGGAGGACTGATATTACATAACAGTTGAGTACTCTTTTCTTTGTTTCTCTTGCTTCAAGTCTCTTCTTCATCTGTGAGGAGATTGTCCAGCATTGACTGACATATAGGAGGACTGATATTACATAACAGTTCAGTACTCTTTTCTTTGTTTTTCTTGCTTCAAGTCTCTCCTTCATCTGTGAGGAGATTGTCCAGCATTCACAGCCATATAGGAGGATTGATATTACATAACAGTTCAGTACTCTTTTCTTTGTTTCTCTTGCTTCAAGTCTCTTCTTCATCTGTGTGGAGATTGTCCAGCATTCACTGCCATATAGGAGGACTGATAATACATAACAGTTCAGTACTCTTTTCTTTGTTTCTCTTGCTTCAAGTCTCTTCTTCATTTGTGAGTAGATTGTCCAGCATTCACTGCCATATAGGAGGACTGATATCACATAACAGTTCAGTACTCTTTACTTTATTTCTCTTGCTTCAAGTCTCTCCTTCATCTGTGAGGAGATTGTCCAGCATTCGCTGCCATATAGGGGGACTGATATTACATAACAGTTCAGTACTCTTTTCTTTGTTTCTCTTGCTTCAAGTCTCTCCTTCATCTGTGAGGAGATTGTCCAGCATTCACAGCCATATAGGAGGATTGATATTACATAACAGTTCAGTACGCTTTTCTTTGTTTCTCTTGCTTCAAGTCTCTTCTTCTTCTGTGAGGAGATTGTCCAGCATTCACTGCCATATAGGAGGACTGATATTACATAACAGTTCAGTACTCTTTTCTTTGTTTCTCTTGCTTCAAGTTTCTCCTTCATCTGTGAGGAGATTGTCCAGCATTCACAGCCATATAGGAGGATTGATATTACATGACAGTTCAGTACTCTTTTCTTTGTTTCTCTTGCTTCAAGTCTCTTCTTCATCTGTGAGTAGATTGTCCAGCATTCACTGCCATATAGGAGGACTGATATCACATAACAGTTCAGTACTCTTTTCTTTCTTTCTCTTGCTTCAAGTCTCTTCTTCATCTGTGAGGAGATTGTCCAGCATTCGCTGCCATATAGGGGGACTGATATTACATAACAGTTCAGTACTCTTTTCTTTGTTTCTCTTGCTTCAAGTCTCTTCTTCTTCTGTGAGGAGATTGTCCAGCATTCACTGCCATATAGGAGGACTGATATTACATAACAGTTCAGTACTCTTTTCTTTGTTTCTCTTGCTTCAAGTCTCTTCTTCATCTGTGAAAAGATTGTCCAGCATTCGCTGCCATATATTGGGACTGATATTACATAACAGTTCAGTACTCTTTTCTTTGTTTCTCTTGCTTCAAGTCTCTCCTTCATCTGTGAGGAGATTGTCCAGCATTCACAGCCATATAGGAGGATTGATATTACATAACAGTTCAGTACTCTTTTCTTTGTTTCTCTTGCTTCAAGTCTCTTCTTCTTCTGTGAGGAGATTGTCCAGCATTCACTGCCATATAGGAGGACTGATATTACATAACAGTTCAGTACTCTTTTCTTTGTTTCTCTTGCTTCAAGTCTCTCCTTCATCTGTGAGGAGATTGTCCAGCATTCACAGCCATATAGGAGGATTTATATTACATGACAGTTCAGTACTCTTTTCTTTGTTTCTCTTGCTTCAAGTCTCTTCTTCATCTGTGAGTAGATTGTCCAGCATTCACTGCCATATAGGAGGACTGATATCACATAACAGTTCAGTACTCTTTTCTTTATTTCTCTTGCTTCAAGTCTCTCCTTCATCTGTGAGGAGATTGTCCAGCATTGACTGCCATATAGGAGGACTGATATTACATAACGGTTCAGTACTCTTTTCTTTGTTTCTCTTGCTTCAAGTCTCTTCTTCATCTGTGAGGAGATTGTCCAGTATTCACTGCCATATAGGAGGACTGATATTACATAACAGTTCAGTACTCTTTTCTTTGTTTCTCTTGCTTCAAGTCTCTTCTTCATTTGTGAAGAGATTGTCCAGCATTCACTGCCATATAGGAGGACTGATATTACATAACAGTTCAGTACTCTTTTCTTTGTTTCTCTTGCTTCAAGTCTCTTCTTCATCTGTGAGGTGATTGTCCAGCATTCACTGCCATATAGGAGGACTGATATTACATAACAGTTCAGTACTCTTTTCTTTGTTTCTCTTGCTTCAAGTCTCTTCTTCATCTGTGAGGAGATTGTCCAGCATTCACTGCCATATAGGAGGACTGATATTACATAACAGTTCAGTATTCTTTTCTTTGTTTCTCTTGCTTCAAGTCTCTTCTTCATCTGTGAGGAGATTGTCCAGCATTCACTGCCATATAGGAGGACTGATATTACATAACAGTTCAGTACACTTTCTTTGTTTCTCTTGCTTAAAGTCTATTCTTAATCTGTCAGGAGATTGTCCAGCATTCACTGCCATATAGGGGGACTGATATTACATAACAGTTCAGTACTCTTTTCTTTGTTTCTCTTGCTTCAAGTTTCTTCTTAATCTGTCAGGAGATTGTCCTGCATTCACTGCCATATAGGAGGACTGATATTACATAACAGTTCAGTACACTTTTCTTTGTTTCTCTTGCTTAAAGTCTATTCTTAATCTGTCAGGAGATTGTCCAGCATTCACTGCCATATAGGGGGACTGATATTACATAACAGTTCAGTACTCTTTTCTTTGTTTCTCTTGCTTAAAGTCTCTTCTTCATCTGTGAGGAGATTGTCCAGCATTCACTGCCATATAGGAGGACTGATATTACATAACAGTTCAGTACTCTTTTCTTTGTTTCTCTTGCTTAAAGTCTCTTCTTCATCTGTGAGGAGATTGTCCAGCATTCACTGCCATATAGGAGGACTGATATTACATAACAGTTCAGTACACTTTTCTTTGTTTCTCTTGCTTAAAGTCTCTTCTTCATCTGTGAGGAGATTGTCCAGCATTCACTGCCATATAGGGGGACTGATATTACATAACAGTTCAGTACGCTTTTCTTTGTTTCTCTTGCTTCAAGTCTCTTCTTCGTCTGTGAGGAGATTGTCCAGCATTCACTGCCATATAGGAGGACTGATATCACATAACACTTCAGTACTCTTTTCTTTATTTCTCTTGCTTCAAGTCTCTCCTTCATCTGTGAGGAGACTGTCCAGCATTCACTGCCATATAGGAGGACTGATATTACATAACAGTTCAGTACTCTTTTCTTTGTTTCTCTTGCTTCAAGTCTCTTCTTCGTCTGTGAGGAGATTGTCCAGCATTCACTGCCATATAGGAAGACTGATATTACATAACAGTTCAGTACTCTTTTCTTTGTTTCTCTTGCTTCATGTCTCTTCTTCATCTGTGAGGAAATTGTCCAGCAGTCACTGCCATATAGTCGGACTGATATTACATAACAGTTCAGTACTCTTTTCTTTGTTTCTCTTGCTTCATGTCTCTTCTTCATCTGTGAAGAGATTGTCCAGCATTCACTGCCATATAGCAGGACCGACATTACATAACACCTCTAGGACACATGGCACAGTGGATAAATGTGTTAGATCCAATGATAGGACCCAAAGAGTGTTAGGTCAATATAAATAATGTACATAATTCCTCATCTGAGAAATATAGACAGAAACGGTCGAAATGTCGTTAATATGGAAATAAAAATGAGGACAACTGATGCTAATAATGGTATATAATAATGTTTTTGTCTGGGATCTCTCTGATACATGAAAACTATTTCAATGTTTCCACAAGGGTAAGAAGATGAGAAATCTAATTTATATCATCGTAATCATGCCGGCCAATGTTTCCGGCAGGCTCGGTTCAAATTTTTCAGAAACCTCCCTCAATTCCAAGGCAATTCTTCTGTTGACCAATGTTGTTATCCAGCTCCTTATTCTTGAAGTGCATTTCCCATCATCGAAAATTATAATTGATTGATATTACGGACGTTGGCAAATCAGCGACGCTTTCTTCATTGAATTACGTAAACATTAGATCAGAATGAAGCCTTTGTAATCATTCTACATTAGCAAGCTGTTCCTGTAACTTTACTGGCAGCATCAACCTGGCCATGTCTTTTAGCAGAGTTCCACCTTTCCAGGAACCTCTTGTCCCGCGAGACATTGGTACGGCTTCGATTTTATGGCAGCAACTTTCCACGCATGTATTCGCGTTTGCATGATGACACGTGACTAGTCACCATCTTGGAATCGAAGAACATGGGTTTATTCTAATTGAAAGGAAACAGTAGAAAGCAATCAAGTCTTAGAGGGTCCGGGGTTCGAGTTGTGGTAGGAAAGGAGGCGGGGATTTATAAAGTAGGGGTGGGCGTCGACAAAATGGCGAGAGGGACGAAGAGAGGATGGATATGAAGCAAGAGGGGAAGAGGAGTGCGGGAGGAGGAGATGGAAGAGAATGGTAGAGAGATGAGGAAAGAAAGATGAGGAGAGAGAGATGAGGAGACAGAGATGAGGAAAGAGGTGCGGAGATGAGGAGAACGAGAGATGAGGAGAGAGATGAGAGAAAAAAAGAGATGAGAGAGAGGAGGAGAGAAAGATGAGGAGAGAGAGAGAGAGAGTTGAGGACAGAGAGTGGGAGTGGCAGACGAAAATAATAAGAAAAGAAGAAATTGAAACAAGAAAAAAGGGTAAAGAAATAATAAAAGGAAAATAAATTGTAGAAGAAAAACGAAAAATAAGAAGAAGAAAAAGAACAACAACAAGAAGAAAAAGAAAAAGAGGAAGAAGGAGAAGAAAAAGAAAAAAAGAAGAAGGAGAAGAAGAAGAAAATAGAGGAGGACGAGAAGAAGAAGAAGAAAAGAAGGAGAAGAAAGAAAAGAAGAAAGAAAAGAAGGAATATAAGAAAAGGAAAAAGAAAATAGAAAAGGAGAGTTGAAGAAGTAAAAATAAAAATAAAAAAATGGAACAAAAATAAAAAATAAAAATGAAAAGAAAACTCCCGATGAGATTATTGTGAGGAAGAAAAAAGAAAATATGATGAAGAAGAAGAAAAGAAGAAAAAGAAGAAGAAGAAGAAGAAGAAGAAGAAGAAGAAGAAGAAGAAGAAGAAGATGCCATATAGGAGGACTGATATTACGTAACAGTTCAGTAATCTTATCTTTGTTTCTGTTGTGTCATTCTTTTCCTTATCTGTCGGAAGATTGTCCAGCATTCACTGCCATATAGGAGGACTGATATTACATATCAGTAAAATGAGAATGTTTTCACTTATTTTTTATTATTTGGGTTATTTTATATTTTTATTTTGTTTTTTTTTGTTATTTTTCTTATTTTTTATAAAGAATTTTTTATCCTTTTTGTTATTTTTGGTTATTTTAGAATATCTTTTGGTTATTTCTTTAAATGATCTGTAGGATCATCATGTGGGCATTTCTGTCCCTAGCTCTCTGTTTGGGGGCGCGAAAGGAATCAAAGGTAATAATAATAATAATAATAATAATAATAATAATAATAATAATAATAATAATAATTTAACAATATCGCAAATCACAAGGGCATGTAAATCTAAGTAACAAAAATCTAGAAACTTAAAACTACGACGTATCTTTGAAGATCTTCAAAGAACGATCAAAATACAAGGATCTTGAAATGGCTATCTCATAAGTGTGGTATTTGTGGACATCAGTAGTTCCGGTTGTAGTTGGAGCTCTTGGATTAAATGGAAAGGTTCTGATAGAATCATTGAAGGCATTTCTTGCAGACAGAAATACAAATATCCTTTCTCACACAATACGAAGAGATTTTTATGCGAAAAATGTGTGTGCTCTTAGTTTTCTTTTCGTTCATGAAGCCAGTTTTGTTTTTCATGAAGCCATTTCTGACCTTAGGTCTATGGCTGTGACCCGGATGGAAATGTGTAGACAACGGAAAGCAGCGGAAATAATAATAATAATAATAATAATGATAATAATGGTAATAGATTTAGATTATTTGAAAATATATTGAGTCTAGCATTCATGTTGATAGAGAACAAAAGAGAGCAAGCCGAGTAAGAGCGGAGGAACAGAAGAAAGAAATAACAGTGAGGAAGAAAGGAAGAAAGAGAGAGAGAAAGAGAGAGAGAAAGAATGAAAGAGAGAAAGAAATAAAGAAAGGCGGAGAAAGAAAGAAGGAAAGAAGGCAGAGAAAGAAAGGAAAAAAGAAAGAAAAGCGTATAAAGAAAGAAAGAAAGAAAAATCGGTTAGAAGCTGAATAACAAAAGAAAGAGAAACAGGAAGAAGAAAATAAATAGATAAAGAAAGAAAAAGGCGTATAAAGAAAGAAAGGCGTATAAAGAAAGAAGGAAAGACTGCGAAAGAAAGAAAGAAAGAAAGAAAGAAAAAAGGTCGATCAGAAGCTGAAGAACACAGAAATAGAAACAGGAAGTATAATATAAACAAATAATGAAAGAAAGAAAGAAAGAAAGAAAAAGAGGAAGGTGTAGAAAGAAAGAAAGAAGGAAAGAAAGAAAGAAAGAAAAAAGAAAGGAGAAATAAAGAAAGAAAAAGAAAGAAAGAAAAAAAGAAAAAGGGAGAGAAAGAAAGAAAGAAAGGCGTATAAAGAAAGAAGGAAAGACTGCGAAAGAAAGAAAGAAAGATAAAAGGTCGATCAGAAGCTGAAGAACACAGAAATAGAAACAGGAAGAATAATATAAACAAACAAATAAATGAATAAAGAAAGAAAGGAAGAAAGAAAGAAAAAAGAAAGAAAAAAGAAAGAAAGAAGGAAAAAAGAAAGAAAGAAAAAGCCGGAGAAAGAAAGGCGTATAAATAAAGAAGGAATGGCTGCGAAAGAAAGAAAAAAAGAAAGAAAGAAAGAAAGAAAGAAAGAAAGAAAGAAAGGAAAAGGCAGAGAAAAAAAGGCGTATAAAGAAAGAAAGAAAGAAAGAAAGAAAGAAAGGCGTATAAAGAAAGAAGGAAGGGCAGCGAAAGAAAGAAAAAGAAAGAAAGAGAGAAAGAAAGAAAGAAATGCGGAGAAAGAGAAGGCGAGAGAGACAGTGAAAGAAAGAAAGAAAAAGAAAGAAAGAAAGAAAGAAAGATGTAAGAACATGAGAAACACAATGTGGGCAAACATCCAAGAAACATTTTCCCGCGTGTTCCGTAATACCGACAGACCTTGGCATTTCTAGGCCAACGTTCGGCATGAGCTCCTGTCGTTTCATAAGCTGAATCCACCCAACACACATACATATACACATCAGCACACAAGGCACAAGTACGCACGCATATATATGCATATATATATATATATAAATCCACCTGGTAAACATTTACTATATCTTTGCATCAACGTCTTGACAGGTAAAAGCCTAAGCATTATTTTACTTCTTTAAAAATGGTACCAATGTTGTCAGTCCTTTCTAATGTACATCTCTCCCTCTCACTCACTCTCTCTCTCTCGCACACACACACACACACACACACACACACACACACACACACACACATAAATATTCTTACATGTTTCATTGAATAATAGAGACATTGTTTTTATACTGATCCTTTCAAATTGTCTAATCATTTTCTTGATGTTAAGATGGAATTCGTGAAGGAAGCTGCCGTATTTTAACCTAAGTACTTTTGATCTTCTCCAAGATAATTTTCAGGGGTTTAATTACGAAATTAAACTTATTGTAGCTGCGATAAAATTTTGCATTCCGTTGTGATAGTAAATTCATCTTTGTAATTTACTTCTGAAGTTGATTGAAAGCACAGTGGATAAAAAAAAATATGGATTCTTCATCTTAACATCATGAATCTGATTAGACAATCGGAAAGGATCAGTATAAAAATAAGTAGACACAGTATGTGGACATTATTTAATGAAACATGTTTAAATGAAGATATGCTACCTAAATACACACACACACAAACATACATATATATATATATATATATATATATATATATATATATATATTTAAAAAAATATGATTCCGTCGCTACATAAGAGTTCTCATGTTTCAAAAGCGAGAGCCGAGACCCTCAATATAATTTTTGGAATTAAGTTGAATTAAGGTGTCTGGTCTCGCTTCCTCGTCAAGCGAGAATTTGGGAATAAGCTATCTTGTGGTTTGCGCGTGTTTATAAGTATGGTCTCTTGCAACATTAGTTACTATGGAAACGGCTAGGGTCGGCCATATTGTTTAGGTGGTCGTAGAGTTAAGAATTAATTTTTATCTACAGACCAAGAAAGTTCGGAAAAATTTATGACAGGTTATGTTGGGGTCCCTATTTCAAGTCTGATAGTAGCAGTCGCCGTCTAGTTGGTCAAAAAAGGCATTTTATGGTCCTGCGGCAGGTCGTTAAGTGTCGAGAGGATTCTGTTTCATTATTATCTGTCTATTAATCTCTTTATTTATTTGTTTATTCAAATGGCTATTTTTTTTCGACTCCACAAAAGGTTTTTCTATTTAATGATTGGGCTGAGCTTTTAAGGCTTTTATTAGACTATAGAATTTATTTGTATATATGTTGTTGTTTTTTTTTTGTTTTTTTTTGTTAATTATTTAATGCGAAAATTTGTTGATATCGGCAAAAAACCGTTAACTCCTGTCTATGGTTTAATAACTTTTCATTATTTAGAAACTTAATGATGTGTAGTTTTTCATGTAGGCATATTATTCGTTTCTTTTAAATAAGCTATGTGTATTGATACACACACACACACACACACACACACACACACACACACACACACACATATATATATATATATATATATATATATATATATCAATACACTTAGCTTATTGATGCTATATTCAGCATCTTTTTTGTTTATTATTTTATAGTTTAGTGTATTGCGTTGTCAATAAGTATTTTCCTGTATTGCGAATGTGGACTGGAATGTGTTTTTAAATGTTGTGCAATAGAACTTGTATCTAACAAATGAAGTGTAAGTCGTCTTGATAATATTGTAGTCGTCAAGCCAACATATGGATATATTTTTATCAGAGATACAATCTCCTAAAGGTCATTTTAACTGATATATAATAGTGTTTTTTCGAAACACTAGATTTATTGCGTATGATTAAGTCTTCCAGGCCCTCTTTAATCTCACCTGATGTGGATTCCCTCTCTGTTTTCTACAAATATATTCATAGCTACTTTCCTAAAGAGCTTTTTTTCCCTTGGTACATCGACTACATGAATTTAAGCGTGCTACTAGAATTTTTTTTGTTCATTATTTTCGTTGTGTAAGTATATTACTGCTGTCAACAAGTATCAATTGGCGTACAGCGTTAATCTTTTTCAAAACACTAGTTGACGATCTTCTCGAAGATAATCTTCAGGGGTAAATTGTAAAGACAAACTTATGGTAAGTGTGATAAAATCTGCATTCCGTTGTGTTTATATACGCGGACTGATATAAGTACGTGTGTCGAAAACAATGAATTTCTAATAAAAAACCGTCGAAAAAAACAGAAAAACGGTCCTAGCCCAATAACCCCTTGTCTAATTTTAATGAAATTTCGCACTGCACTTGGTAGGGGTTCAAGATACAATAAGATCTTACATTAACCTTTTAAGATCTCGGTCACAAAAATGCATGCATATATAAATACCTACATTCAAGTATACATATAGGTTTAGTTTTATTTTTGTTTTTACAATAAGGGTGACTCTGTGCATTCGAGGTAGAGGTTACATTAGGAAGTTATTTGTGCTGGTAGGTGTGGAAGATAACGGAACTTGAACAAGTTAAGATTACAGTGATCGAGGAAATATCCTCTTGGGTGTCGGTTCCCCAGTGCAGTGGTTCGTATGAAGAAGAGTAAATATATCTTTGCGATTTGTTCCTGAAGATGATCCTATAAAAGATATCGAAAGCACTCGGGTTAAAAAAGAAACAAAATATATATATATATGATGTTTCATGCGCATGTGGAGATGTGATAATGTCAAGAAAGCCCAGTCTAATGAAATCCTAACAGATAAAACATGTCACAAAAATACTTTTCCAGTTTGTCATATATATATAAATATATATATATATATATATATATATATATATATATATATATATATATGTAAGCAAATGTGTGGATGTAGATCCGACGGTATGATGAATATATATATATATATATATATATATATATATATATATATATATATATATATATATGTATATATATATATATTGGTGTGAATAAAAGCTACAATCAGTATTTACAAAGAAGTATTATTATTTTAAATTTTATTTTTTCTTAGCTATTAAAAATATTCTAAAACACTGAACTTTGTTTGATTTTATATAGGGTGACACAAAAAAACGGGAACTTTTTAACAATCCAATAAAACCAAGAGTGATGGAAGAAAAATATTTAATTCATAGTAATTGAAACCTTAAAACATGCCATTTAAGAAACAATGATGGAATTTTCATTTTTTTAAAATTACGTCCTGTAGATGGCGTCCTCCTGTACGAATGCATTCTTGAAATCTGCTGTTGAGATTCCTCATTGACTGCTGCAACATCTCAGCTGGGATACTGGGAATTTCATTCTCGTTACTAAAATGGCGAAATGTTTACTTGCTCAAGGTCACTGTATCGCAGTGTTGCTCATGTCTGGCAATGCGCACTTCAAAAATTCCCGTTTTTTTTGCGTCACTCTATATAAATATGTGAACTGCACACAAAGTGCTAATGTTATAGAAAAAGTGCTCAATGTTGTATAATTCTTATGATATATATATATATATATATATATATATATATATATATATATATATATATATATATACATATTGGTGTATTTAGGCAGCAATCCTTCTTTCATGCACATTTCATTGAATACAACAGACAAGGTAATTTTATTTGTTTTTTTTTTATACAATTTCTCATGCGATCTAATAATTGTTTTTCTTTTCGGGTGATAAATTATATAAAAACTGTCCGAATGTTCTTTTTATTCGAGCGCTTTCGGCTATACATTTAGTCATCTTCAAGGATTATATTTTAACTGTTAAAATAACAAATAGTTTGTTGTATGTATGTTTTATAAAATGTTTTCATTTTTCAAAACACGGTCAAGATATTATGTCCATGTTCAAAGTTAATATTATTAAGTGTTGTTTATTGTTTTTATTAATAAGGCTTCCATTATTTTTAACCTTTTTTGCATGTAGATGATGCTATAATATTAGTGATCAATTAGATCTCATTTAAATATTCATGGAGACCTGCCGGACAATATTCGTAACATACTTGTTGACAGCAAAAATATAATAGCATCATCTACATCCAAGAAAAGGCTAAAAATAACAGAACGTGTTTTGTATTAATCCCAAGAATAAAGTTTGTTCCTAATCCATCCGAATATAATTTGGAATGGTACAGAATTCAGTTTCCAATTCGCCTTGCGTTTGCGAGAACAAATCACAAGGCTAAATGCCGCAAAAACTTGGAATTTGGCTCCAGAAAGAAATATTTACTCACAGCCAGTTGTATGTCGAATGCTCAAGAGTAAGAAATACTAAAATATATTCTTCACTGTTAAAAAGGGAAATAAAAAAAAATTATTAAAAATTTTCTTGCTATGAAGTCCTATAAAATTAAATTAATTTAAAGAAATTATTAAAACCGCGAAATAGGACTTTTGTCAAAGTATTTTCCCAAACAAATCAGCTTATTCATTGGTTTGCGAAATTAAACGAAACGTACAGTTTGTAAAACGCGATAAAATGTTATGGATAAGTACAACAATACTAAATACTAATTTTAAGTCGCAAAACAAATTCTGGTTTAAAAAAGACACCTCCAAAAGAAAAAAAAATGTTTCTTGTTGAACGAAACATGTACGAAGGAAGGTATAGTGGTCTCAAATAATGGTAATAATAATATATTCAATTCTATATTTCATAAAAGCAATTTTCTAGGAAACAGAGGAAGGAATATTTGAAGACGAGAAAGAAATGGTTATTGATGAAACAGCAAGAAACATAAATCCAAAATTAATGAAAATATTTATTGCCTCAGCTTCAAATATGACAGAGAATATGAGATGCTTGCTCACATAAATAAGAACAGACTAAAACATGCATTTATAGGGTTACTGTAACCCAAGAAAACTGTCTTTCTCTCTCTCTCTCTCTCTCTCTCTCTCTATATATATATATATATATATATATATATATATGTATAATGAACGGAATATATTTCACAAGTTCCTACATATTTACTGATTATATATATATTTATATATATATATATATATATATATATATATATATATATATATATATAGTGTGTGTGTGTGTGTATGTGTCTGCGTGTGTGTGTGTGTGTGTGTTTTGTATATTTAGACAGCAATCTCTCTTTTATACATGTTTCATTAAAGATGGCGTGTAAGGAACTGCAATTAAGCTTTTTATTTATTTTTTTCTTGTGTACAAACGACTATTTTCATTTTTGGACAGAGAGTCTGTAGAAACTGTCCAAATGTTTTATAATTCCGAGGGCTTTCACAGCAATACTTTTAGCCAGTATCAATTTATTTGAATTTTTAACTGGATAGGCAGTTAAAAAGTAAAAATAAAATCATCATTGATAATGACTAAATACATATATATATATATATATATATATATATATATATATATATATATATATATATATAGAGAGAGAGAGAGAGAGAGAGAGAGAGAGACATAGATAGATAGATATATAGATAGATAGATAGGAACAAACTGAGATCAATAAAAAGAAAGAAAGGAACAAACTGAGACAGACAGACAAACAGATAGATAGATAGATAGATAGATAGATAGATAGATTGTTTTGAACAATAAAAAAATATTTAAAAATTTAAATTTTCAGACGCATTGGGTTGTATATCGATATTTTTTATTTTATTATTTCAATTAGGTACTTCGGTTAGTTTCCTATATATATATATATATATATATATATATATATATATATATATATATATATATATATATATATATATTGCTTATATGTTATTTTAATAGATAGAAGAATTTAAGTAAATAATCTAAAACTGTCATATAGCCTGAGGTGTTATACCATTTAGCTACAGTGGAAGCGACTTTTTAGCAAGTTCCAGTTGCGTTAAGATAGACTTCGAGCACATATGAATGTTAGCATAAAATCATGGGAAATTTGTGGGTTAAAAGCAGTAATTGGACCTTGCTAATCATCGCTTCCTCTGTAGCTAAATGGTTTTGCACGTCTGGCTATATAACGGTTCCGTGTAGGATGCAGATTCGATTCCCGTCGGAAGACACGTATTTCCTTTGAGATATCTCCGACATTCAAGCCGGTAAATGTTGTTAATACTGGTTATTATAAACAGAGGATTTACTTCAATATTTGTATCTATAAAAATGACGAATTGACGGATTTCATAAGATATATATATATAATTAAGTAATTCATCGAGTCGGAAACCTCAACAGAATGCTGAAAGCACTGTCACAGACTGCAGAAAGCACTGGACGCTATATTTGGGACTCATCAGCTGTGCGCATCCACTACCGAAGATTGAAACCCTGACAGTTAGGTTGTCAAGCGAACACCCTACCAACTGTTCTACGGGCCTCGGTGACGAAGAGGTAGCAAATCAGACTCAGTATAGCGCCGCTCACTCACATTATTCCGTGGTGGAACCCAACTGAGATTCTCTCTAACCATAGGAGTGTGTCCACGGGAACCACGACTACTATAACCAAGCCGCCCCAACTGGAGCTATTAGAAGCTGGATCAAGCAATGATATATAAGTAATAATTAGGAGGATTTGATAAATGTAATTAGGTAATTCATCGAGTCTGAAACCTCAACAGAATGCTGAAAGCACTGGACGGCCGTTTCGTCCAAAATTTGGGACTCATCAGCAGTGCGCATCCACTACCGAGAATTGAAACCCTGAAAGGTAGCAAATCAGACTCAATATAGCGCCGCTCACTCACATTATTCCGTGGTGGAACCCAACTGAGATTCTCTGTAACCATAGGAGTGTGTCCCCGGGAGCCACGACTACTATCACTATACTATTATATATATATAAAGAAAGAACAGTAAGATATATAATCCGGTGTTCTTATTGAGATTTTTTATTTTTATTTTTACAAAACAGTGCTCAATGTAAATTTCCAGAGCATAAATATTATAAATTAACTGATTTAAAATATGTTTTTTCGCCACACAGTAATAACCATGTTTCAAAAATTGAAGCTAAAACTTCGAATTTAATTTTGCAATTAAATTAAAAACAATTAGTCACTTTTCATCTTCAAGCGAATACTGGGGTAACTTACTTTAGTTTTGCCGTCATTGTCAAAAATTTCCCTTAAATAATATTTAAAAATAAATTTAGAAAAATGCGAGCTGGTAATATACATACTTATATTTGATATGAAAACATAATTTTAAATAATTTAAGTAATTCTATTACGTTTACTTGTTTTAAAAAGAAGTATAGTCTATTAATAATTAAGAGTGAAAATATTTTAAAATTGTAGTTAAATAAAACGTAATCTAACCTAAATATCCCCCCCCCCAAATATTTAAGTATACAAATAGAAAAAATGCCGAAAGAATTTTTGCGGTTAACACTAAAAAAACTTTAAAAACCCAGACGACATGCATTTAACGGATGACAGAATTCGTTGAAAAATACATCCCTACCCTACCTAAACATAACCCCTTTTTCGAACGTAACTAGTAACTGATACAACAAAAGTTAATAAAAATGAACACGCTACCACCCCTTGTCTAGATGAGTGGATTTCTCTGTATCCTTGGAAACAGTGAATTATGAATCTTTGCCGTTCCTTTAAAACTCAGTAAATTTAAAAATAAGTTACTCGAAAATTCGCTTGAGGATGAAATGGAACTAATGATTTTTAATTTAATTAGAAAATTAAATTTGAAGTTTTTAGCTTCCATTTTTGAAACATGGTTATTTCTGTGTAGCGAAAAAAACATATTTTAAATCAGTTAATTCATAATATTATATATATATATATATATATATATATATATATATATATATATATTACAATGAATCATCCATACAAAACACATACCACATATTTGATATATATATATATATATATATATATATATATATATATATATATATATATAGAGAGAGAGAGAGAGAGAGAGAGAGAGAGAGAGAGAGAGAGAGAGAGTGAGCATACGTGGGTTGTGGAGGCGCAGTCCGTTTTGTTAGGGAAAACACCGCGGAATTTGTGAAGATTGGCGCGAGATCGAATCTAATTAGCAACCTCTTCGTCACCGAGGCCCGTTGATATAGTTGGTATGAAGCTTGGGTCGTATCGTAACGGTCCGGGTTCGATTCTCGGTAGTGGATGAGCACTGCTGATGAGTTCCAAAAGAAGACGAAACGGCCGTCCAGGGCATTCTGCATTCTGTTGAGGATTCTTCTAGACAAGATGAATTACTTAACTATGATTATTTCATATCCTCCTAATAATGCCTATCACAAACATTTTTATATAAAACCAATACCTATTTATAGCAGAATTAGCAACAATTCATTTGATACCGAAATATGACTAGCAATGCATTTTGTCAGTAGATGAAGCCAGACAATTGTGTTTAAAATATATTTAGTTGAAGCCATGAAATTGTCTTTAAAATATTTAAATTTCGATATAAAATAACCCATATAAGTGTTGATATGCCGCTAAACAAAGTGTGTGTGTGTATTTAGGCAGCAATCCTTCTTTCATGCATATTTCATTAAAAACGTTTTTAATGAAATGTGCATATATACATACATACATATATATATATATATATATATATATATTCAGTGATTTTGATACCAATGTTATATATATATATATATATATATATTTGAATTGGACATAGTCCGACAATTTATTAAAAGACATTTATAATATATTTAACGTTCTTTTTATAGATACAAGTATTTAAGCAAATGCAAATGAAAAAGGTTCGATTCCAGTCGCAGAACGAAAATTTCTCGGACATTCAGGCCGGTAAATGTTATTTAATACTGTTTATTATAAAACAGAGCATTTGCTTAAATACTTGTATCTGTAAAAAGAACGTTAAACATATTATAAATGTCTTTATATATATATATATATATATATATATATATATATATATATATATATATATATGTATATATATTTGTTTGCGTGTGTTTCTAAAGTATTCAGTGATTTTGATACCATATGAAAATATATATGAAAAAATATATATATATGTTTTATAATATATATATATATATATATATATATATATATATATATATATATATATATATATGTTTGTTTGTGTGTTTTTCTAAAGTATTCAGTGATTTGATACCAATGTTATTGGAATATCGATTCTTTTTAATAAGAACTAAAACAAATTGAACAATATTCGATTGTAAAAAGATAATAAAATACTCGAACCGAGATGAAATATGTAAGTTCTGTTAAAAAAATATCTGTAATAAAAATACATAGAATTTCCATTCAATCAAAAACGAAAATCTCTTTTTTTATGTCAGAGAATAGAAGAAATAAACGTATATATATATATATATATATATATATATATATATATATATATATATATATATATATATATATATATATATATATATATATATATATATATCATATATTTGCCTGAGGCTTCAATGTTCTTCTATCCGATGAATTATCGAAGATACTCTGCGATTCTGACATCTCGAAAGATAAAGAAGACATTTCAGAAAACCGACAATTCGTCTGCCACGCAAGGAAAATATGGAAACCATTTTTTTATTAATGTTTTCAGCTTTAGTTTAATAATCGTCTGCCACGCAACCATTTTTAAATTCATGTTTTAGTCGTTTTATTATTTTTTGAAAATAATTAATTACGAGAAAAATCGAGGAAGGAGACTCAGTGAAATAAGAAATTTGTGGAAGAAAATTATGGCGATGCAGATATCTAGCACTACCTGTTCCTTTTCGTATCTATATCCATATCTATCTATCTATCTATGTATCTATATCTATCTATATATATATATATATATATATATATATATATATATATATATATATATATATATCCATCTCAACCTATTCGTATCTATGTGTTTATTATCTATCTATCTATCTAACAGAATGTGTTTATTATCTATCTATCTATCTATCTATCTATCTATCTATCTATCTATCTGAATGTGTTTATTATCTATCTATCTATCTATCTATCTATGAGAACGTGTTTATTATATATCTATCTATCTATCTATCTATCTATCTATCTATCTATCTATCTATCTATCTATCTATCGGAATGTGTTTATTATCTATCTATCTATCTATCTATCTATCTATCTATCTATCTATCTATCTATCGGAATGTGTTTATTATCTATCTATCTATCTATCTATCTATCTATCAGAACGTGTTTATTATCTATCTATCTATCTATCTATCTATCTATCTATCTATCTATCTGAATGTGTTTATTATCTATCTATCTATCTATCTATCTATCTATCTATCTATCTATCTATCTATCTATCAGAACGTGTTTATTATCTATCTATCTATCTATCTATCTATCTATCTATCAGAACGTGTCTATCTATCTATCTATCTATCTATCTATCTATCTATCTATCTATCTATCTATCTATCTATCTATCACATCGTTTTCGTGTCTATAAATATACATCGTAACCTGTTCTTGTCTATCTTCAGTCAACGACGAAATTATTCATACACCCATCAATTTTGAATATTTTTATCCATTTCTCAGAATCTAATGCCCGTATGGTGCCCGGTCTTTAATATGTAGATAAGCCCAAAAAAGGAATCTAAAACTCAATTTTCAGAACAGCAGGTTAAATGCAACAAATTTGACAGATAAATTATGCAAAATAGGAAAAGACAAAATTATTCTTAGTGTAGAAAATATCATTTCAAATTGATTGATTCGTGTAAGTATAAGTAATTTACATAATTATTTTATCAGTGAAGCCTTCTCGACTATTTATTCGGTAGAATATTTGTGATAATTCCAGCAAAGAACATCACGTGGTGCATAGAGTGTCACCATTGTTATTCTTACGTTAACAACAACACAATGGGGAAGACAAAAGAGGTTAGTGTTGACTTGAGACAGAGAAATATTAACTTCCACAAGTCGGGATACAGTTACATCACTATTTCAAACTGGTTAGCTATCTCTAGATCTACGTTACAGTGCATTATAAAGAAGTTTAAACAGTTGGGCATGACAGAGAATTTGCCTGGGCATGGAAGAAAACCCAAAATGTCACCGGGAACTGCACAAAAACTGTGTTGTGAGGTTAATATAAACCCAAGAGTTGTTTTGAAAGACATCACCACAAGTTTGGATACACTGGGTATCTGCCTATCGTACAATACAGCGTTGTTTAAACAGAAATACATCGTATGGAAACTGACAACGACGAACCCCTCTTTACAAACCATGTCACTTTGTTGTTCGGTTTAACTTTGCTAAAACGTTCTTGGAGAAAGAAAATTGATTTTGGGAACAAGTACTATGGAGTGATGAAACAAAAACTGAGCTTTTTGGACATAATGATTTTTTTGTTTTTTAGGAATTCACCCCAAGCAAGACGTGAGTGCCACTAGCACGCAAGGAGTTACAGGGAGTGGGAGCAAGATTAAAGAGATTTGATGGAGGAAAGAATGAAGAGAAGGACGGGGAATTAGATGAAGGCATCTGGAGATGTCGATTGACATTGCATTTGAATATTTGGAGATTACAGCTATCAGGAAAGCAAGTAAGTGGAATGGAGTTT
This sequence comes from Acanthosepion esculentum, assembly GCA_964036315.1. Lineage (NCBI taxonomy): Eukaryota > Metazoa > Mollusca > Cephalopoda > Sepiida > Sepiidae > Acanthosepion > Acanthosepion esculentum. The sequence continues at coordinate 7,911,414 of OZ038519.1, read as the reverse complement.
CACAGACAGGAAGTGCGAGAAATCAAGCTATTGGTGTAGAAGAGACGGCTATATTTAACCGTTTCGCCAGTGAAAGGGAGGGACTGGGATGCCAACCTAGTAGCATGTTTAAATACATGCAGCTTGGGAATCAGCGAAAGTAGCTCTTCGGAGTCGTTCCTGTGAAAGTGCTTGTAGAAAAGACAGAGGGAAGAAGACAGACTGTTAGAAAGCGACTGTAAACGAGATACCAGATCAGGGCTAATCACATATGTACAACAAAATTAGCGTAAGAAATAAAAGGCTTTCCTCTCAAAGAACACAGTGGCATTATTAAAACAGGTGGCTCGATGATGTTTTGGGGATTTTTTTAGCTCAAAGGGGACTGGACAATTAATTGCAATAAGAGGGATAATGAAATCTGAAGACTATATCAAATTTCTGGGTGAAAATCTACAACTATCAGCACAAAATATTTATCTAGGCCGGCGATTTATATTCCAGAAAGATAATGATCCCAAATATACGTCTAAATCAGTGACTGCGTGGCTTCTGAAAAAAAGAAGATTACAGATCTGCCATGGCTTTCAAAAAGGCTTGATTTGAATCCTATTGAAAATCTATGGCAAGAATTGAAAGTTCGAATAAATCGTCGGTCACCAAAACACCTTCAGGAATTAGAATATGTATCCATTGAAGAATGGAAAAATCACAGAAAAAACTTGTACAGATCTTATCAAAACTTTAGAAAAAGAAGTTATAAAGATGAGGCCATGATATTGACTATTAATATTGTGAAAATTGTTCAATTTCTTCTATTTTTCAGACTGTATGAATGATTTTCTTTCCTTATTTTGCGTAATTCGCCTGTCAAATTTGTTTTATTTAGCCTATTGTTCTGAAAATTGAGTTTTATATTTTTATTTGTTCAGGTTAACGTACAAAAACCTGGCATCATGTATAGAAATATTCAAAATTGTTCGGTCTATGAATACTTACATGGTTGAATCTATCTATCTATCTATCTATCTATCTATCTATCTATCTATCTATCTATCTATCTATCTCTGTATGTTCATTATCTATCTATCTATCTATCTATCTCAGTATTTTCATTATCTATCTATCTAACAATCTATCTATCTATCTATCTATCTATCTATCTATCTATCTATCTATATATATATATATATATATATATATATATATATATATATATGTTCATTATCTATCTATCTATCTCTGTATGTTCATTATCTATCTATCTATCTATCTCAGAATTTTCATTATCTATCTATCTATCTATCTATCTATCTATCTATCTATCTATCTATCTATCTATCTCAATCCGTTCATATCTATCTATCTATCTATCTATCTATCTATCTATCTATCTATCTATCGATCTCAGTGTGTTCATTATCTATCTATCTATCTATCTATCTATCTCAATCCGTTCATATCTATCTATCTATCTATCTATCTATCTATCTATCTATCTATCTATCTATCTATCTCAGTCTGTTAATATCTATCTATCCATCTATCTATCTGAGTCTGTTAATATCAATCTATCTATCTGAATTTGTTTATTTATCTATCTATCTATCTATCTATCTATCTATCTATCTATCTATCACAGTCTGTTCATATCTATCTATCTATCTATCTATCTATCTATCTATCTATCTATCTATCTATCTCAATCCGTTCATATCTATCTATCTATCTATCTATCTATCTATCTCAATCCGTTCATATCTATCTATCTATCTATCTATCTATCTATCTATCTATCTATCTATCTATCTATCTATCTATCTCAGTATTTTCATTATCTATCTATCTATCTATCTATATATCTATCTATCTATCTATCTATCTATCTATATATATATATATATATATATATGTTCATTATCTATCTATCTATCTATCTCTGTATGTTCATTATCTATCTATCTATCTATCTATCTATCTATCTCAGAATTTTCATTATCTATCTATCTATCTATCTATCTATCTCACTCTGTTCATATCTATCTATCTATCTTTCTATATATCTCTGTATGTTCATTATCTATCTATCTATCTATCTATCTATCTATCTATCTCTCTCTCTCTCTCTCTCTATATATATATATATATATATATATATATATATATCTGTTCATTATCTATCTATCTATCTCTGTATGTTTATTATCTATCTATCTATCTATCTATCTATCTATCTATCTATCTCAGAATTTTCATTATCTATCTATCTATCTATCTCAATCCGTTCATATCTATCTATCTATCTATCTATCTATCTATCTATCTATCTATCTATCTATCTATCTATTAATCTATCTATCTATCTATCTATCTATCTAACAGAATGTGTTTATTATCTATCTATCTATCTATCTATCTATCTATCTATCTATCTATCTATCTATCTATCTATCTCACTCTGTTCATATCTATCTATCTATCTATCTATCTATCTCGGTCACCTGCCACCACGCTATGCATTTATAGTCATAATTCAATGGCAAATGAGTTACACTCCTTAATTCCATCCATTCTAACAAAGAAAATACAACTGGACTGTTACGTATATTCACTCCTCCTGCATTGCAGGGAATCTGGTGAGCATATGAAACATCTGTGTGTTGTTGGTGCGCGTGTGTGTGGGTGGGGGAACTATTGGTGTATACTTTTGACTGTTCGGTTAAATGAGATGGGGTGAGAATTGAGTTCAAGTGCCAAAAAGACCCACCGTTAAAATATGCAAAATAAAATCAAAGTCTACTAAATGTTACGGATGCACAATTTTAGTGTATTGTGCACCTGGAAAATTCGGAAATAAATACCTGGACAAATAATTTATTTTTTCTAAAATAAGGATCAATGCTAGTTGTGCGGAAAACATCAATTTTACAATCAAAATCAGAAAATATCACAAGAAAAATACTAGTTTATACAAAACAAGGCAGATTAGAAGGAAGAACTTTTAATAAAAGGGTTTCAGTGAGCCCGCTTCCAGTTAAAAGGTTAGATTTACCTTGAAGGTATAAAATATGAATATTCTGGATGGTTCTTGTGATTTGATGTGAGTTGTCAAAGTTTGTGACAGAATCCGTTCATGCCAACAGAGTTCAGTTTTCAATGTAGAGCGTTTGTTTTAGAACAGTACTTGTCGTGCAAACGACTATTTTGTTACAATTCTCACAGTGGAATGTGACTTAATTCTGTCGAGAAAACCACATTTTAGGTGAGGCATAAATCAGTTTCTTTTATCTGTCTTCATATTCGAAATTTTCAAATATTAGAACCCAACTGACCCCTTCTTCCGTCTGGCAATCATGTGACATGTTAAGCCCGTGGATTGTTTGAGCAACTTACATTATTTAACATATGAAAAAAGGTGGGGGGGGGGAACTATTAATGTATAATTTTGAGGGTTCGGTTAAAAGAGCTTGCTGAGAATTGAAATCACGTGACAGCAAGGCACGCCTTAAAAATATGACGTCAGATCTTCAGTGAGATATAAATCCTAAAACCATTTTATTAAAACGAAATAAATCAAGTTTACAATAAAAATTAATGAAAAAGCAAAAAATATTTTAAAAAAACGGCCAGTTTATACAAAACAAAGCAGATTGGAAAGAAGAACTTTCAATAAAAGGGTATTATTGGGATCGCATCGAGTTAAAAGGGTAGATTTACCTTGAAGGTATGAAATATGAATGTCCAAATGTAAATAACGTCAATAATATACAGTTGTATAGATGTGATTTTGTAACCCAGGGTTTCACGCTTTTGCGATCAGGGTTACAGACTCCATATAACTGAATACATTAGATCTATTACATATACTGATTACTTTCCACTAAGTACCGCGCATATAATATAAAAAATTTATTACGTGTATGGAAAAGAAAGGAAAGAAGGAAGTAATAAATGGGTAGTAGTAAGCTTAAAAGTCTGACCCGACTAAGAATTTCTCCCTCCTTCTCACTTCCTTTCCTCCTGTCAAAATATATATCAGACCGGGGTATTGTTACCATTTAATAAGAGATTTCGGTCTTATGAGTTGGATATACAGATATTTAATAAATAAATTATAACCGAAATGAATCTTACAGGTTTATTATTACTATATATATATATATATATATATATATATATATATATATATATATATAGCATAAAGAAAAGCCACGTATACTTTCTTGGGTATTTTAAATCTGTATAAATATTTCAATAGTTAAAATTTTTTTTTAGATATAGTTAAAAACCCTTTTTAAACAACATCTAAAATATTATCGATAGATTTACGTTAAAAAATTCAAACACAGTTGCATTCCACATCACGTGACCTCCGCGTCCCGCGACGGACGGTACTTGTAAAAACAAACTCCCAAATACAGTTATTCAATTAATTTCTGAGGAAGGACCGAGGTGGTCTGAAATATCAAATTATAAAAACATATAAATAAATATTTTCACAAAAAAGCACCCAATTTTTTTCTTCTAATTTGCAACTTTTCAGTTGTTTTATCCACACACACAATATATATATATATATATATATATATATATATATATATATATATATATATATATATATATATATATATATATATATATATATATATATATTTATATATATATATATATATATATATATAGGCAGCCATTTTACATTAATGTATGTCTCATTAAATCATATAAACAAGTTTTGTCTATTTTAAGTAAGTTCCTTTCATATTGTCTGATAAGCTTAATAACATTTAAAACAACATGTCTGCCCGCGTACTCAATTCCGGAAAATCCTTGTTGAAAACACAACTATACGTAAACATGAAAACAATAAACAAAAACTAAAAATTCTTGAAGCTATATACATAAAACAGTTGAAACCTAACCTGAACAAAATAAACTATGAAATCTCCACAAATATTCTTAAATGCCTATAATCTACAGCAGAAGCCATTGGTTTATACGAACGGCTTCCCATACTTAATACTTCTCGTTTTCACTCTCGCCTGGCCATGTGTGACGTCACGAGTTGCAACGCGATTTTCGCTTCCGCGTCTTGTATACACGATTTGGTCGTTCCTTTAAAATTTTTCATGCAACAAAAACAGACTATCATCATTGTTTTGCCCGTGTATTGTTTAATATATTGAAATGTAATTGCCATCTTTGATAATGGCTTATGTAAGCCGAAAGCTTAGATTGGATTTAAACATGTATCAATATGGTGATTTCCTTTCGTCTTTCAATGATAATGTTATTAAGCTTATCAGACAATACGAAAAGAACTTACTTAAAATAAATAGACAAAAGTTGTTTATATTATTTAATGAAACATGCATTATATATATATATATATATATATATATATATATATATATATATATATATATATATATATATATATTTGCAACTGGTAGTGATAATTCCAAGGTGCATATTAATCCAGGGAGACGTGAATATAGATAATAATAATAATAATAATAATAATAATAATAATAATAATAATAATAATAATAATAAAGAAGATTTTTTGTGAATATCTATATATATATCTTCGATCTGAAGAGTTGATTATATAGATATTCACAAAATAAATTATAACCGAAATGAATCTTTTAGGTTTTCTTCTTGATTATTATTATTATTATTATTATTATTATTATTATGCTCTGTCGTTTACATTGAGCTCTCACTGAATTAATATTGTCTTTGGAATTATCCCTACCAGTCACAAATTATTAATATCTATCTATCTATCTATCTATCTATCTATCTATCTATCTATCTATCTATAGTTGTGTATTTAGGCAGCAATCCTTCTTTCATGCACATTTCATTGAAAACGACAGCCAAGTTGCTTTTATTTAGTTTTTTTATACAATTTCTCATGCGATCTAATAATCTTTTTCTTTTCGGATCATAAATTATATAAAAACTGTCTGAATGTTCTTTTTATCCGAGCGCTTTCGGCTATACATTTAGCCATTTTCAAGGGTTATATTTTAACTGTTCAAATAAGAAATAGTTTGTTGCATGTATGTTTTATAAAATGTTTACATTTTTCAAAACACGGTCAAGATAGTATGTCCATGTTCAAAGTTAATATTATAAGTTAATATTATTAAGTGTTGGTTTGTTTGTTTTTATTAATAAGGCTTCCATTATTTTTAGCCTTTTTTTTTACATATAGGTTGATGCTGTTATATTTGTGTTGTCGACAAGTATGTTCCGAATAGTGTCCGGTAGGTCTGCATGAATATTTAAATGAGATCTAATTGAGCTATGGTCAGAAAGGTGTAGAGTGAGTCTACGTGTCAAACATGTTGTAGTATGGTCTCTATAATTATTTACGAATTTTGATTCATCAGGAATACAATTCCTTAATGGGCATTTAAATTCGTAAATAATATTTGCCCTATATATGTCTACACACACACACACACACACACACACACACACACACACACACACACACACACACACACACACACACACACTATATATATATATATATATTAAAGAAGAACAGACCACTTTAAGGTCTCATGTAATAATTTATTTCACCATAACCCTTTTAAAGGACATAGGATCATCAGACCGCACCTCCAAAAGGTTAAACGAAAAACGACAAATGAAATGAACATTCACACTTTTGACGGGTAGTATTAAGTTTATGTAATTTAACAGAGAGGGTAGTGAGGAGTGGTGTGAGAGACATGATCAAGTTTAGAGAGGGTTTATTTTAATATTTCTATCTATCATACTTAGTACCAGACATTGACCTATTTAATCGGTTAACTTAACGGAAGTGATATATTGAAAGGGAGGGTGGAGAAGATAGAAAAAATAAAAAGAAAGAAGGGTAAGCAAAGAGAAAGAGACTGTCACCAGGAATATATATATATACATATATATATATATATATATATATATATATATATACATACATATATATATATATATATATATATACATATATATATATATATATATATATATATATATATATATATATATATATATATATATATATATATGTATATAACTATTAAATATAGTTTCTCCAATATAACCTCGTTTTTATCTTCATATCTCCAATATAGTAAAGGATGAGTGTCCAGTGCAAAAAAAAAAAACGCCAGTCGGAAAAGATGGAATATCTGCGCGCCAAGCATACACCTCATCATTCCGAAGTGTAATCAAAAACAATGTACGCTGACAGAAGAATCTCGAGTTTAATTCAACCATCATTTCTCTGTGTGTGTGAAGCGAACAATCTTATCACGCTTAAGCCACAATCAACAGTTAATTTTCTCTCTACTCGCAGCCCCACACAATACGGTATTTTCTGTTGGTATTTTTAGTCCACTTCCTTTACTCGCAATTTTTGTCTCAAAGAGTAATTTCGATGCATGGCTACATTATATGAAAAGACTGTAATCGACATGGACGCAAGCCGCTCGTCCGTCACCAAATAAAGCACGCTGATTGGTTATTCCGTTAACGTTTTATTCCGTACTACGGTTTGATTGGCTATTTTCAATTGTAGGTATTTGAGGTTTTCGGTACGGCATTTGGCATTTGTGCAGATTTATCGAAAACGTGATCTGGGAGAAGAATTGAAGACTGTAATTGGTCCGAAATGGAGAGAAAAAAGATGTCGTGGTGCGTCCAGTAATAGAGGGTGATGACAGTAAGACGTAGACTGACACACAGAAAGACAGAGATAAAAAATGTACAGAGTGGAAATAGATGGGAATAGAATGAGAAAAATGAGGCAGGGAGGGAGGGAGGAGGAGGGTAGAATAAGACTATGATTAAATAAAATGTATCAGGAAAAGAAAGAAACAATCAAAGAACAATTAGAGAGAACAGGTAGGATGAAGAGAGGGGAATGGGTTGAGGTTGATCGGAATAGAAAGAAAGAAAGAAAGAAAGAAAGAAAGAAAGAAAGGTGCGGAAAGAAAGAAAGAAAGAAAGAAAGAAAGAAAGAAAGAAAGAAAGAAATAAAGAAAGAAAGGGGGTTAGCAATAGACAGAAGACGCAAGATGAAGAGAGGGGAATGCGTTGAACGAAAAAGAAAGAAAGAAAGAAAGAAAAATTAAAAAGGGAAAGAAAGAAAGAAAGAAAGAAAGAAAGAAAGAAAGAAAGAAAAAAAGGGCGCTTAGCAATAGACAGAAGAGGCAATATGAAGAGAGAGGAATGTGTTGAACGAAAAAGAAAGAAAGAAAGAAAGAAAGGAAAAAGAAGGAAAGAAAGAAAGAAAGAAAGAAAGAAAGAAAGGGGGTTAGCAATAGACAGAAGACGCAAGATGGAGAGAGGGGAATGCGTTGCACGAAAAAGAAAGAAAGAAAGAAAGAAAGAAATAAAGAAAGAAAGGGGGTTAGCAATAGACAGAAGACGCAAGATGGAGAGAGGGGAATGCGTTGCACGAAAAAGAAAGAAAGAAAGAAAGAAAGAAATAAAGAAAGAAAGGGGGTTAGCAATAGACAGAAGACGCAAGATGGAGAGAGGGGAATGCGTTGCACGAAAAAGAAAGAAAGAAAGAAAGAAATAAAGAAAGAAAGGGGGTTAGCAATAGACAGAAGACGCAAGATGGAGAGAGGGGAATGCGTTGCACGAAAAAGAAAGAAAGAAAGAAAGAAATAAAGAAAGAAAGGGGGTTAGCAATAGACAGAAGACGCAAGATGAAGAGAGAGGAATGTGTTGAACGAAAAAGAAAGAAAGAAAGAAAGAAAGAAAGAAAGAAAGAAAGAAAGAAAGAAAGGGGGTTAGCAATAGACAGAAGGGGCAAGATGAAGAGAGAGGAATGCGTTGAACGAAAAAGAAAGAAAGAAAGAAAAAAGAAAGAAAGGAAGAAAGAAAGGGGGTTAGCAATAGACAGAAGACGCAAGATGGAGAGAGGGGAATGCGTTGCACGAAAAAGAAAGAAACAATCAAAGAACAATTAGAGAGAACAGGTAGGATGAAGAGAGGGGAATGGGTTGAGGTTGATCGGAATAGAAAGAAAGAAAGAAAGAAAGAAAGAAATAAAGAAAGGTGCGGAAAGAAAGAAAGAAAGAAAGAAAGAAAGAAAGAAAGAAAGAAAGAAAGAAAGGGGGTTAGCAATAGACAGAAGACGCAAGATGAAGAGAGGGGAATGCGTTGAACGAAAAAGAAAGAAACAATCAAAGAACAATTAGAGAGAACAGGTAGGATGAAGAGAGGGGAATGGGTTGAGGTTGATCGGAATAGAAAGAAAGAAAGAAAGAAAGAAAGAAATAAAGAAAGGTGCGGAAAGAAAGAAAGAAAGAAAGAAAGAAAGAAAGAAAGAAAGAAAGAAAGAAAGAAAGGGGGTTAGCAATAGACAGAAGACGCAAGATGAAGAGAGGGGAATGCGTTGAACGAAAAAGAAAGAAAGAAAGAAAAATTAAAAAGGGAAAGAAAGAAAGAAAGAAAGAAAGAAAGAAAGAAAGAAAGAAAAAAAGGGCGCTTAGCAATAGACAGAAGAGGCAATATGAAGAGAGAGGAATGTGTTGAACGAAAAAGAAAGAAAGAAAGAAAGGAAAAAGAAGGAAAGAAAGAAAGAAAGAAATAAAGAAAGAAAGAAAGAAAGAAAGGGGGTTAGCAATAGACAGAAGACGCAAGATGGAGAGAGGGAATGCGTTGCACGAAAAAGAAAGAAAGAAATAAAGAAAGAAATAAAGAAGGAAAGGGGGTTAGCAATAGACAGAAGACGCAAGATGGAGAGAGGGAATGCGTTGCACGAAAAAGAAAGAAAGAAAGAAAGAAATAAAGAAAGAAAGGGGGTTAGCAATAGACAGAAGACGCAAGATGGAGAGAGGGGAATGCGTTGCACGAAAAAGAAAGAAAGAAAGAAAGAAAGAAAGAAAGAAAGAAATAAAGAAAGAAAGGGGGTTAGCAATAGACAGAAGACGCAAGATGGAGAGAGGGGAATGCGTTGCACGAAAAAGAAAGAAAGAAAGAAAGAAATAAAGAAAGAAAGGGGGTTAGCAATAGACAGAAGACGCAAGATGGAGAGAGGGGAATGCGTTGCACGAAAAAGAAAGAAAGAAAGAAAGAAAGAAAGAAATAAAGAAAGAAAGGGGGTTAGCAATAGACAGAAGACGCAAGATGGAGAGAGGGAATGCGTTGCACGAAAAAGAAAGAAAGAAAGAGAGAAAGAAATAAAGAAAGAAAGGGGGTTAGCAATAGACTGAAGACGCAAGATGAAGAGAGAGGAATGTGTTGAACGAAAAAGAAAGAAAGAAAGAAAGAAAAAAGAAAGAAAGAAATAAAGAAAGAAAGAATGGGGGTTAGCAATAGACAGAAGGGGCAAGATGAAGAGAGAGGAATGCGTTGAACGAAAAAGAAAGAAAGAAAGAAAAAAGAAAGAAAGGAAGAAAGAAAGGGGGTTAGCAATAGACAGAAGACGCAAGATGGAGAGAGGGGAATGCGTTGCACGAAAAAGAAAGAAACAATCAAAGAACAATTAGAGAGAACAGGTAGGATGAAGAGAGGGGAATGGGTTGAGGTTGATCGGAATAGAAAGAAAGAAAGAAAGAAAGAAAGAAATAAAGAAAGGTGCGGAAAGAAAGAAAGAAAGAAAGAAAGAAAGAAAGAAAGAAAGAAAGAAAGAAAGGGGGTTAGCAATAGACAGAAGACGCAAGATGGAGAGAGGGGAATGCGTTGCACGAAAAAGAAAGAAAGAAAGAAAGAAATAAAGAAAGAAAGGGGGTTAGCAATAGACAGAAGACGCAAGATGGAGAGAGGGGAATGCGTTGCACGAAAAAGAAAGAAACAATCAAAGAACAATTAGAGAGAACAGGTAGGATGAAGAGAGGGGAATGGGTTGAGGTTGATCGGAATAGAAAGAAAGAAAGAAAGAAAGAAAGAAATAAAGAAAGGTGCGGAAAGAAAGAAAGAAAGAAAGAAAGAAAGAAAGAAAGAAAGAAAGAAAGGGGGTTAGCAATAGACAGAAGACGCAAGATGAAGAGAGGGGAATGCGTTGAACGAAAAAGAAAGAAAGAAAGAAAAATTAAAAAGGGAAAGAAAGAAAGAAAGAAAGAAAGAAAGAAAAAAAGGGCGCTTAGCAATAGACAGAAGAGGCAATATGAAGAGAGAGGAATGTGTTGAACGAAAAAGAAAGAAAGAAAGAAAGGAAAAAGAAGGAAAGAAAGAAAGAAAGAAATAAAGAAAGAAAGAAAGAAAGAAAGGGGGTTAGCAATAGACAGAAGACGCAAGATGGAGAGAGGGAATGCGTTGCACGAAAAAGAAAGAAAGAAATAAAGAAAGAAATAAAGAAGGAAAGGGGGTTAGCAATAGACAGAAGACGCAAGATGGAGAGAGGGAATGCGTTGCACGAAAAAGAAAGAAAGAAAGAAAGAAATAAAGAAAGAAAGGGGGTTAGCAATAGACAGAAGACGCAAGATGGAGAGAGGGGAATGCGTTGCACGAAAAAGAAAGAAAGAAAGAAAGAAAGAAAGAAATAAAGAAAGAAAGGGGGTTAGCAATAGACAGAAGACGCAAGATGGAGAGAGGGGAATGCGTTGCACGAAAAAGAAAGAAAGAAAGAAAGAAATAAAGAAAGAAAGGGGGTTAGCAATAGACAGAAGACGCAAGATGGAGAGAGGGGAATGCGTTGCACGAAAAAGAAAGAAAGAAAGAAAGAAAGAAAGAAATAAAGAAAGAAAGGGGGTTAGCAATAGACAGAAGACGCAAGATGGAGAGAGGGAATGCGTTGCACGAAAAAGAAAGAAAGAAAGAGAGAAAGAAATAAAGAAAGAAAGGGGGTTAGCAATAGACTGAAGACGCAAGATGAAGAGAGAGGAATGTGTTGAACGAAAAAGAAAGAAAGAAAGAAAGAAAAAAGAAAGAAAGAAATAAAGAAAGAAAGAATGGGGGTTAGCAATAGACAGAAGGGGCAAGATGAAGAGAGAGGAATGCGTTGAACGAAAAAGAAAGAAAGAAAGAAAAAAGAAAGAAAGGAAGAAAGAAAGGGGGTTAGCAATAGACAGAAGACGCAAGATGGAGAGAGGGGAATGCGTTGCACGAAAAAGAAAGAAAGAAAGAAAGAAAGAAATAAAGAAAGAAAGGGGGTTAGCAATAGACAGAAGACGCAAGATGAAGAGAGAGGAATGTGTTGAACGAAAAAGAAAGAAAGAAAGAAAGAATAAAGAAAGAAAGAAATAAAGAAAGAAAGAAAGGGGTTAGCAATAGACAGAAGACGCAAGATGGAGAGAGGGGAATGCGTTGCACGAAAAAGAAAGAAAGAAAGAAAGAAATAAAGAAAGAAAGAAAGGGGGTTAGCAATAGACAGAAGACGCAAGATGGAGAGAGGGGAATGCGTTGCACGAAAAAGAAAGAAAGAAAGAAAGAAAGAAATAAAGAAAGAAAGGGGGTTAGCAATAGACAGAAGACGCAAGATGAAGAGAGAGGAATGTGTTGAACGAAAAAGAAAGAAAGAAAGAAAGAAAAAAGAAAGAAAGAAAAAAGAAGGAAAGAAAGAAAGAAAGAAAGAAAGAAAGAAAGAAAGAAAGGGGGTTAGCAATAGACAGAAGACGCAAGATGGAGAGAGGGGAATGCGTTGCACGAAAAAGAAAGAAAGAAAGAAATAAAGAAAGAAAGGGGGTTAGCAATAGACAGAAGACGCAAGATGAAGAGAGAGGAATGTGTTGAACGAAAAAGAAAGAAAGAAAGAAAGAAAAAAGAAAGAAAGAAATAAAGAAAGAAAGAATGGGGGTTAGCAATAGACAGAAGGGGCAAGATGAAGAGAGAGGAATGCGTTGAACGAAAAAGAAAGAAAGAAAGAAAAAAGAAAGAAAGGAAGAAAGAAAGGGGGTTAGCAATAGACAGAAGACGCAAGATGGAGAGAGGGGAATGCGTTGCACGAAAAAGAAAGAAAGAAAGAAAGAAAGAAAGAAAGAAAGAAAGAAAGAAAGGGGGTTAGCAATAGACAGAAGACACAAGATGAAGAGAGAGGAATGTGTTGAACGAAAAAGAAAGAAAGAAAGAAAGAAAAAAGAAAGAAAGAAAAAAGAAAGAAAGAAATAAAGAAAGAAAGAATGGGGGTTAGCAATAGACAGAAGGGGCAAGATGAAGAGAGAGGAATGCGTTGAACGAAAAAGAAAGAAAGAAAGAAAAAAGAAAGACAGAAAGAAAGAAAAAAGAAAGAAAGAAAGAAAGAAAGAAAGGGGGTTAGCAATAGACAGAAGACGCAAGATGAAGAGAGAGGAATGTGTTGAACGAAAAAGAAAGAAAGAAAGAAAGAAAAAAGAAAGAAAGAAAAAAGAAAGAAAGAAAGAAAGAAATAAAGAAAGAAAGGTGGTTAGCAATAGACAGAAGACGCAAGATGGAGAGAGGGGAATGCGTTGCACGAAAAAGAAAGAAAGAAAGAAAGAAAGAAATAAAGAAAGAAAGGGGGTTAGCAATAGACAGAAGACGCAAGATGAAGAGAGAGGAATGTGTTGAACGAAAAAGAAAGAAAGAAAGAAAGAAAAAAGAAAGAAAGAAATAAAGAAAGAAAGAATGGGGGTTAGCAATAGACAGAAGTGGCAAGATGAAGAGAGAGGAATGCGTTGAACGAAAAAGAAAGAAAGAAAGAAAAAAGAAAGAAAGGAAGAAAGAAAGGGGGTTAGCAATAGACAGAAGACGCAAGATGGAGAGAGGGGAATGCGTTGCACGAAAAAGAAAGAAAGAAAGAAAGAAAGAAAGAAATAAAGAAAGAAAGGGGGTTAGCAATAGACAGAAGACGCAAGATGAAGAGAGAGGAATGTGTTGAACGAAAAAGAAAGAAAGAAAGAAAGAAAAAAGAAAGAAAGAAATAAAGAAAGAAAGAATGGTGGTTAGCAATAGACAGAAGGGGCAAGATGAAGAGAGAGGAATGCGTTGAACGAAAAAGAAAGAAAGAAAGAAAAAAGAAAGACAGAAAGAAAGAAAAAAGAAAGAAAGAAAGCGGGTTAGCAATAGACAGAAGACGCAAGATGAAGAGAGAGGAATTTGTTGAACGAAAAAGAAAGAAAGAAAGAAAGAAAGAAAGAAAGAATAATACAGCGACATTTTGAAGAAAGAGAAGCTGAACATTTGCAAATCTGGAATTGATATCAACAAATAAATTGGTTTATTCGCGCCATGATAATCTAATGGCTACGCCGCTAGACTTTATTCCAGTAGTCAATGCTTTCACAATAAAATTTATTTTAAATAATGAACATTTTGAGGATATGATACAAGACAACATAATATTTCCATCCGATATATTTCTGAAAACCACTTTAGTGTTATATTTTATTCTTCAACACGTTTGTGTTTTTCATCAAATTGTAAATAAACATGAATGATAATCCAGTTGTATGTATTTATTTTTAATTTTCAGAATTACGGATTTTGCCGTGGGTCGTAAGCGAAACAAAAATATTGAAATTTATTGACTGGCGCGAACGCAACTTTGGAAATTGCCAAAACGCCGGACAGTTATCACAGAACAGTCAAGAAATAAATTGAAAACAATGTCGAGAAAAGAACACTAGAAAAATAAGTCTTTCATTTCACACACACACACACACACAAAAAGATATGGGTCGACCAATATAGTCGGAATTTATTCACAAAATACGAACTGTTTTCCTCATCTTTCTTGTCATGTTCACAACGTTTATACCCTTGTACGATCCGGCCTTCTTCAGGTTATTGGAAGTTCGAACTGAACCCTTTATTTCATCCAACGGGGTAGATTCATCTAGTTCCACGTACCATGCATCTTATGGACATCATTGGAAAATACGAAAACTTAAAGAATCAGCACATATGCCACAAAAATCACCTAAGCCGGCCAATCATAGAAATGAATACAATAGGGGAACCGATAATGCGGTTTACCCCCGAAAAGCAATAACAACAAAATTGCAATATGAGTTCTGGTAAGAAGTGTTTAACATCAAGTTCCGAAAATTCCTTCACTGATGTCCTCAAGGGCACATGGCCAATGGATAAAAGCGTTTCTTAGATCTAATGACTTGGCCCAGAGATTTGTGAGTTCAATACCTGGCTACGGAGAATTGAGTTGCCATTGCCTCCTCTGGATGTCTTGAAGAGTTGAGCTAAAGGGAGATAACTTAGACAAATCAAAGAAGCATATCACGTGGAACTATAACACCGGTGTAGAGTGTTCTAGTTCCAGGTGCAATAGCATACTATATATCTCTCACCCCATCTCTCTCTCTCTTTGCCAATTGTCTTGTAGCGGAATCATGTTGCTACATTTTTTTACAAACTAAATAAACGTTACAAAATCCTTTTTAAATTCAAAAGACGCAATGATCTTATCACATGCATGGCGATTATCATTGTTCATCTTAAAAGAAAAGTTGCTGCCAAATTACACACACACACACGCACACACACACACACACACACACACATATATATATATATATATATATAATGGACTCTCTCGTCTATTTCGACGTATGAGGATCTTACAACTTAATTCAGTTATGAAATTTGGTGCGATAATCTTAAGTGGCACTTAAGACCCGCTACTGATTTACAAAGGAGGCCACATATGGAGCAAGAGTGAGCATTGTGAGATGAGATCACAGTTAGATTGGCTGATCTTATAGATCTTGCTCTCACTTCTTGGAGATGATTCAGACAAGCAAATTGAAAACTGCTGAGTCCACTAAAACACGTTGAATAATGTAAATGATGCAAGTAATCATAATACCTTATCTGAGAGATATAGACAGATATATAAAAAGACATAGGCATAAAGGCCGAAACGTTGTGACTATGGCAATGAAGATAACGATAACCTTCCGAATAATGTAAATGATGCCTCATCTCAGAGATATAGAGGTCAAAACGTTGTGAATATGGCAATGAAGATCACAATACCAATACGAATAATGTAAATAATGTAAGTAATCATAATACTTCATCTCATATATATATATATAAATAGATAAAAAGGCCGGGACGTACAAAGGCCGAAACATTGCGAATATGGCAATGAAAATGACGATAACAATCCTAATTATGTAAATAATGTAAATATTCATAATACCTCATCCCAGAGATATAGAGACCTAAACGTTTTGAATATGGCAATGAAGATGAGGATAACAGTCTAAATAATGTAAGTAATCATAATATCTCATCTCAGAGATACAAAAGCCGAAATGTTGTGAATATGGCAATGAAGATGAGGATAACAGTCTACATAATGTAAGTAATCATAATACATCATCTCAGAGATATAGAAACCGAAACGTTGTGAATATGGCAATGAAGATGAGGATAACAGCCTACATAATGTAAGTAATCATAATACCTCATCTCAGAGATATAGAGGCCGAAACGTTGTGAATATGGCAATGAAGATGAGGATAACAGCTTACATAATGTAAGTAATCATAATACCTTATCTCAGAGATATAGAGGCCGAAACGTTGTGAATATGGCAATGAAGATGAGGATACCAGTCTAAATAATGTAAGTAATCATAATACCTCATCTCAGAGATATAGAGGCCGAAACGTTGTGAATATGGCAATGAAGATGAGGATACCAGTCTAAATAATGTAAGTAATCATAATACCTTATCTCAGAGATATAGAGGCCGAAACGTTGTGAATATGGCAATGAAGATGAGGATACCAGTCTAAATAATGTAAGTAATCATAATACCTCATCTCAGAGATATAGAGGCCGAAACGTTGTGAATATGGCAATGAAGATGAGGATAACAGCCTACATATTGTAAGTAATCATAATACCTCATCTCAGAGATATAGAGGCCGAAACGTTAGGAATATGGCAATGAAGATGAGGATAACAGTCTACATAATGTAAGTAATCATAATACCTCATCTCAGAGATATAGAGGCCGAAACGTTAGGAATATGGCAATGAAGATGAGGATAACAGCCTACATAATGTAAGTAATCATAATACATCATCTCAGAGATATAGAGGCCGAAACGTTAGGAATATGGCAATGAAGATGAGGATAACAGCCTACATAATGTAAGTAATCATAATACATCATCTCAGAGATATAGAGGCCGAAACGTTAGGAATATGGCAATGAAGATGAGGATAACAGTCTACATAATGTAAGTAATCATAATACCTCATCTCAGAGATATAGAGGCCGAAACGTTGTGAATATGACAATGAAGATGAGGATAACAGTCTACGTAATGTAAGTAACCATGATACCTCATCTCAGAGATATAGACAGAAAAGAACAGTTTATAATTATTTGAACAGATGATAACAGAACAATTCTCCGTATTTGAAATTGCTTTCTTCCTGTTTAATCATAGACTGTAAAATTATTCAGTGGAATTGTCGTGATTTAAATCGATTACTTTTGTTACGAATTAGATTGTGTCTTGCCATCGCCTGCAACAGATTATTTCAGAACCAACATATCGACTTTGAACAATATATAGATGATATTGGAAACGGGGCTTCAGGACATAGATCAATCCTAATTTTGAATGAGACTCCTCCGGAACAATATTAATTACTATATCAATCTTCAAGCGATTGTTAGGGACGGTTATCCTTTCGCCTCCACATGTGCGTGCTTCTATCACCACTTACTCCGAGTAACAGGATGGGCCTGTACGCAGAGTGAAAATCAACAAATCTTTATTTGCAAGGAGGAAAAAAAATGATGGGTGATTACTTGGCAGAGATTATTTGTATTCAACAGAAAACACCTTTAGTGATGCTGCTGTTGAAAATTTACTAGATTCCAGACGTTCAATTTAAATATCATAATGCAATTTTTATTTACAGGAAATGAATATACAGTGTTTTATTTTATTTATTTATTTTTTGTTTTTTAGGTAGAATGGTACAAAAGCATCAATATTTTTATTTAAACAACTCTGTGCAAAACCGTTAATGTCCCATATATATATATATATATATATATATATATATATATATATATATATATATATTTTATATAGGTAACTATACTCGTGTCGAAAAACCTTCGAATTCTTGATTTAAAAATAGCCAAATCAATCACGAAAGGAAAAAAAAGTTTTAAAAAAGAAAGAGCCAGGAACATGAAAGTCTGTCGGAAATAATCGCACAGATACAGGTTCAAGGCCCAAAGAAAAAACCGCGATACGAGTAAACAACTAACTAAAGAGCTCGATATAAACGTAGAGCAAACCTAGTCAAACCTTATGAGCCAGACAAACCTACCAAGGTTTCATTTAGGCAGATCTGCCTAAGTGAAACCTTGGTAGGTTTGTCTGGCTCATTAGGTTTGACTATATATATATATATATATATATATATATATATATATATATATATATATATATACCACAACAATCAACCCCCCCCAAAAATAATAGTCAGAACAAACCACAAGAATCAACCCCAAAATTCAACAAATAGCTTTATCTTCCCAAACAAACACAAAACTGTTAAATAAGCTATATAAACAAATTTTTATTACGTTAATAAAAACACCGATCAAAATAAAAATAATAAATATATAATATATAAGATAAAAAATAAAAACAAAAATAAATAAAAACAAGCAAAATAATTTGACCCAAATAAATAAATAAACGACTTTCAGTAAAATAGCCGCCATAATAGACCACCCACAATAAGCTATATAAACAAATTTTTACTACGTTAATAAAAACACCGATCAAAATAAATAAAAAATAAATAAATAAAAATAAAATAAATAATAAAGGATAAAAAACAAAAATAAAATTAAATAAAAACAAGCAAAATAATTTGACACAAATAAATAAATAAACAAATAAACGACTTCCGGTAAAACACCTGTCAAAAATGACTACCCACAATGCACCACTGACCCGTATATATAAATAGCCGAGAGAAAATAACAGCACACGTGGCCCGACGATTGCATCTAGCATGAAACAGACTGTCGCCTCTAAGTGTTGACTTCTATGTTCACTTTTATATTTACACACGCTCTATCTCTGATATTGAGCACTTTATCCCATAAATATAGTACACTTTAAGACTATATTTCTTCCTATATATATATATACACACACACACACACATATATATATATATATATATATATATATATATATAAATTAATATTTAATATTTTGTTCTCGCCAGTCAACAACACGGTGAGGCTTCTTTTAAAACAAAGGACAATATTTTAAATGCCATAATGCAAATTTAAATGTGACGAATGTAAATATAAGGTTATATAAATTTGTTCATTTTTTTTGTTCTTTTTTTAATAATTTATTTTAATACGGGGAAAACCATATTCTTTGCCATTCTGTCGGTAATACGTTTTGACTCGAAAAGTACAAGCGTCGTTTTAAATGTTAGGCATCCTTATACATTTACATCTCAATTTGCGTATTTCCTTCGTCCTCATTCTAAATATCAAAAAATCTTTGTTTACAAGGAGAAAAAGTGATACGATGGCTGATTACTTGGCAGAAGTTATGTGGAATCGAAGATTTAAAATGTTATCAATTTTGGCATCAAATTGCCACACATTTATTTCCGGTTTAATATTATTGGTTCTTGAATTTGTATTCAATAAAAAAAAACCTTTATTGATGTTGGGGTTCCTGATTGGAAATTTGATAGCTTCCAGACGTTTAATTATCAAAATGAAAAAATGATGATAGCACCAATTTTTTTAAAAATAAATCTACACAAAACTGTTAATATTCTATACATATTCTACCACAGGGCTGTAAATTAACAGATATCTTTTATCCATGTCAACAAAGCTTCTTTTAAATAAAGGACATGGTGAAGTATCTTTTGTTAAAGCCGATGACATGATGCAAATTTTAACGTGTTACGTGTAAATATTAGGTTGTTGCATCAATTCGTTCGTTTTTAAGCATCTATTTTGATGCTTATAATTTATTAATAATTCTGATTAATCATTCAACCATGGATTCTCTCTTTATTGTTTATGACCTCCTGCCAGTTAACCACGAACAGTTAAACGCCTTGAAGATAGAAATCCCTTAGTTTTGACTCGAAAAATACATGAAGCCACATTTTAAGGTCCACATCGTTGTCGAACAAAACACCCCTCAAATTAGTAAAAAGCGACCGAAATAGTGGTAGACTGAAGAGGTTAAATCATGAGAATAAAGCCGCTGAATTGCATTTTCAGTCATTTTAGTGAAGGTGGGAAGAGCATTGCCATGTGGAATAATCACCCTGTATCGTTATTCTGGTCATTTTAGTTGGATTATCTTTGGATTATCTTTTTGCGTCTGTCGGTTCTTTTTGCAACATAAAACTCAGCATTGACCATTGGCTGTTTTAGAAGACTTCCATCTCCGTACACAGCACAAATGTCTCAAGCAAATGTGACACATTTGTGACCTTGATTAAAAGCAAAGAGAAGAAGATGTTCAATATGCTTGGCCTTCCAACTTGGCATTCCAAATCACAGGGATGTCTAACCTGAAATAAAATTTCAATGACATTAGACAACAGTTTCACAGCATGATCAGGGTTACTAAGAAGCAAGAAACAGAGGAATATATGTAATTATTTGTACGTATATATATATATATATATATATATATATATATATATATATATATATATATATATATATATATATATATATATATGCACGTTACTTATTGGAAAGCGCTCAACATCGATGATAGAGCTAAAATATTTAGTTGCATAGATGCTATAAAAGATTATACTTTGAGATATTTCACAGAACATCAGAAAAAACAGATGAATAGATATATATAATGTGTATGGATATATATATATATATATATATTTATATATATATATATATATATATATATATATATATATATATATATATAAAATATGCAATCTTTTTATATATTATTTATATATTATGTATGCGCGGTACTTATTGGCAAGCGCTCAATATCACTGATAGAGCTAAAATATTTATTTGCGTTGATGTGAGTTTGTGACCTTGGCTTTCACGCCCTTTGGGATACTCACAAAGTTTTTTCTTCTGACGATCGCAATAGGCGTGAAATCCAGGACCACAAACTCACATCAAAGCAACTATATATATATATATATATATATATATATATATATATATATATATATATATATATATATATCATTTAATAGGTAAGGTCCAGAAACTTTTACTGCAAAATTTGCCTCCCCACCATATATATATATGTATATATATATATATATATATATATATATATATATATATATATATATATAAAAGGAATCAGAAAATATAACTCCGGCTATAAAAATAAAACAAACCAAAAAAAAATGAGTTATATTTTCCGATTTCTTTTTGAATTTGTAGGTCTGATGAATTGGATCGTGATTATAAATTATAACCATGGATTCTATCCTCTTGGGAATATATATATATATATATATATATATATATATATATATATATATATATATATATATATATATATATATATGTATTTAGAAAGATATTAATAATATTAGTGGCATATATATATATATATATATATATATATATATATATATATATATTCAGACTCAATGAATTAATGATTTACTTAATTAAAATTATCAAATCCTCCTAACAATTTATATCATGTGTATATCATTGCTTGATCCAGCATCTAGTGCTTCAATTTGAGCGGCTTAGTGATAGTAGACGTGGCTCCTAGGCACACAGTCCTATGGTTACAGAGAAATTCAGTTGAGTTCCATCACGGTATATGTGAGCGAGCAGCGCTATATTCAGTCTGATTTGCTATCTATTCTTCACCGAGGCCCGTTGGAACAGCTGGTATGATGTTTGCTTGACAACCTAACTGTCAGGGTTTCAATCCTCGGTAGTGGATGCGCACTGCAGATGAGTCCCAAATATAGGACGAAACGGCCATCCAGTGCTTTCTGCATTCTGTTGAGGTTTCTTTCAGACTCAATGAATTACGTAATTATATATATCTATATATAGACTCTGCCCGACTGCGACTTAGTCAACACATTCTCCAGGAACGGTCTTCCCAGGAATATACAAAAGACTATATGTAAATATTGTGTACACTTTCTTGTTTCAATACATTTTATTCTAACTACATTTTGTGTTGCATTATTATTCATGGCATTAGTCAAGTTTCAACAATATATATATGTGGGTGGGGAGTTAAATTTTACAGTAAAGGTTTCTGGACCTTACCTATTAAATTATGTATATATATATATATATATATATATATATATATATATATATATATTGACCACTAATATTATCAATATCTATATCTATATCTATATCTATATATATATATATATATATATATATATATATATACAAAGTGGGGAGGCAAATTAAATGAAAATGATGAGTGACAGTAACATGAGGGGTTTCCCATCTTTTGGGCCAATTTCTTAGGGGTCTGATGTGGTTCTTCTTTATCCAGCATGTACAATTATTTCTCATCAAACCCAACACGTCGACCGGAACAAGGAAAGTCCATGAGTCCGAAATATCTTTCCTTGAAATGAGAAACTTATTTCTGTGCCATTCCGTCTGTAAAGAAGCCATTTTCAAACATCTTGATGAAAAGAAAAGCGACGGCGAACATGCTAATTCTTGTCTATTTGGCATTCTCTAAGAGGTTTCTACTCTGAAATAAAATTTCAATAACGTTAGACAACAGTTTCACAGTGTGAGCAGAATTACTCATAAGCCAAAATATGCCACGGAAGATTATTAAATAAAAGATGAAGGCTCAAATATAAACTATCTTCCGGGTTCAAGTATAAACCGATAGATTTTACCTACCCTCGAACAAACTAGACAGATGGATATGTCGATAGATATATTGTTACATAAATTCTTTCGTATTTTTTCATTTATTTAAATATTTAGTATTCATTAATAGTTCTGATGATTGTTTTCGACCTCCTGTCAATGATCCACTAACTAGAAATCATTAGGTTTTGATACTAAAAATTCATCAAAATACCGCTGCTAACATCTAAATACCGCTACTCAATGCTACTACTAATACTGCTATTACTAATACTGAGAACGGGGACATCGAAGGTTGTAGTAGTTGCGCTAAGAACAGACGAAAAAGTTTTAAAACTAAGGCTATATCTCTCCTTTACCGAAATTATTCGAAGTATTTGTGTTTGTTTGAAACATTCAACCTTCTGCAACAAGAATTGTTTAGTGTGTTTGCTTTTATATAAAAAAAAAACTTTTTTCCTTTCAAAATCTAATCGACTTTTGTTATATTTATTTTTCTTTTAACCCGATTCTCACTCGACGAATTCGCAGGTGGACCAAGGGAGAGATTCTGGATTTCTACGATCTGATGACCATTCTCCAGGATCAAAACAATCACAATGTGTCTGGAGAGTGTCTTCGAATTGATATTGGGAACCGGAGACTTTTGTCTAACCTGTAATAACGCACCATACCTGACCAACAGCTGGTTTTATGGAGTGCGTGGGTCCGGTGGAGTGAGGATACGGTGTTAGAGATAGACAGGTAGATAATACATGAGCTGAGATAGATAGATAGATAGATAGATGTAAACAGACTCAGATAGTGAACAGAATGAGATAGATACATAGATAGTGAATATAATGAGATAGATAGACAGAAACAGATTGAGAGTTAAAAAGAAAGGAAGAAAGAAAGACTAGAATTACTAAGAAACCAAAAAATGTCACCAAAGATGATTCTTCGAGATCATTCGTAAAACCTCAGAGAAAAACGAACGAATCTCTGTAAGACCCTAATATACCAAGTGAGGCAAAAGTCACGCACCATAGTGAGAATTTACTAAAAGTCTACTTACATATGAACATTTTATTTGTTAGTTATTTTATTTGCTTCTTCCCTACTCCTCTCTCTCTTTCTCTCTCTCTCCCCACTTCTTTTTTTTTGGAGGGCGTGGGTGTCTCTCTCTTTCTTATCCTGCCTCTCACCAAATATTACCCATCGTTTATATCTCTTCTCTAACCTTCTTCCTTATTTTTCTTTCTTTCTCTCTCTCTCACTCTCCCTCTCTGCTTTTTTTTTGGAGGGCGTGGGTGTCTCTCTCTTTCTTATCCTGCCTCTCACCAAATATTACCCATCGTTTATATCTCTTCTCTAACCTTCTTGCTTATTTTTCTTTCTTTTTCACTCCATCCATTTTATCCATAAAATACTTCACTCTTCTTTCTTTCATCCATTTTACTTTCTTTCTCTTTCTTATTCTCTCAATTCTTCTTTCTATTTCCGGTTCGGTATTGACCTCAGCAATGGAGACAATATATTCTACATTTTCTACATTTTATGCAATTTCTAGACACTATTTTCTCACATTAATTCCAGATAAGGCCATCCGAATCTATCAAGATATTTCCTTAAAAGGTGAGCTTTAGTGAGGCGTTGGTCGATACTGACATATCGGTCAAGGCTTCACTAAAGCAAATAAGGTAAGTAATATTAACAGGAACTGATTCTTAGATTCTTCATTCCACTATAAACAGAAACCATTTTAAAGGTATGGAAAACTGGATGAGACAAAAATCGTGCACCATAAGGATAGTTTATTAAAAGTTTAATTATATATGGAAATTTATGCAATGAATTAAGTATTGGTCTGAAGTTGTTGATAAAAAAATGCCTCCTTTATCAATTCGCCGTTTTCAGTGATTCTGTAGACGCATTGGTAGAACGGTAAAAAAGAGGAAAACAACAAATTATTTTTCGAAGAAACAAACACTGAAAATCCAGTTGGAAGAAACAAATTTTAATTTTTATTCTTCTCTTAAAAATTCATATATTATAAATAAATATTCATATCTGTCTATATTTCGGAGATGAGGTATTATGTACATTATTTACATTATTCAGACTGTTGTCCTCATCTTTGTCGCCATATTTATTACAAAGTTACGGTCCGGCCTTCTTCTGGCGGTTGGAATGTCAAACTGAACCCTTTATTTCGCTCACTGGGGTAGACTGTTCTAGTTCCACGTGCCATGTTTAATGGATGTCAGTTATCAGTTATCTCCTGTTAATTTCCCTCTGAAAGTTCTCCACTGCCTAAGCCGGATATTGAACACACACTGTTTGGGTCCTGTCAATGGATCTAACTAACGCCTTTATCCACTGCGCCACGTGTCCTTGAGGAAATAAAGGGTTCAGTTTGACATTCCAACCACCTGAAGAAGGCCGGACCGTAGTTTATTAAAAGTTTAATTACGTATGAAAATGTTATTATTTATTAGTTATTTAATTGTTATATATGTAATTCAAAATGTATATAATATGTTTCCTCTCTCATTTTACTGCATTCATATTTAATTCTTTGATTTCTAGGGCGCGTTTGATAAAGAAACAGATTTCAAATGACCCCACAGAAAACAAAAATACAAGCCTGTGAGGCCTGGTGACGTCGGTGACAAATCAACAAGACCCGCTTCGTCTCATCAATTCACCTCTATGGTTCTGTATAACGTGTTGATTTCTTTTTATGTGCCATGTCCTTTCAGGACGTTGGCGATCATGGCTCTCCACCTCCTCTATCCCTTGCAGCGCTCAAAAAGTTCCTTCTCTCTGCTTCCTCCCCCAGACCACGTTCTGTCATCCACTTGCTTAAAGCCGCTAGGTATGTCATACGTTGTTTTCCCTTGTCTCTCTTTCCCTCTATTCGACCTGTGAGTATCAGATTCTCCAGGCCCTCTTTCTTCATTATGTGTCCCAGAAACTTCAGCTGCCTCTTCCTGATATTAAGTATAAGCCTCTTTTTTGTGTGCAATCTCTCTAAGATCTCATCGTTGCTCACATACTCGGTCCATTAAATCCTTAGCATCCTTCTGTAGAACCACATCTCTATCGCCTCGAGTCTCTTCTTAATCTTTGAGGGAATCGTCCAACATTCGCTTCCGTAAAGAAGGACAAATCTCACGTAATAGTTCAGTATTCTTTTCTTTGTTACCAAAGAAATCCTCCTGTCTCGCGATATTCTACCCAGCTTTTGGAATGTGTCCTCGGCCATCCCAATAAGCCTAATGGATCTCAGTGTCGCACTTACCGTCCTCTGTCAAAACGCTTCCAAGGTATTTAAACTTCTGCGTCAGCTTGATTTTAGTTTTCCCGACCTTATCTGAAATCTCAGAGTTAGAAGCATCAGCGGATATGAGACGAAAATAACGGTTAATATTTTAGTGATCGGGAAAGTTAATATCTGTTTGACAAAAAACATCGTTTTCTTTTTATGTGCCATGTCCTTTCGGGACGTAGACGATCATAGCTCTCCACCTCTCTCTATCCCTTGCATCTATCAACAAGTCCCTTTCCTCCACTTCCTCCCCCAGTCCACGTTCTGTCATTCACATGATTAAGTCCTCAAGATATGTCACGCGTTGTTTTTCCTTGTCCTTATTTCTCTCTATTCGACCCGTGAGTATCAGATTCTCCAGGCCCTACTTACTCATTATGTGTGCCAGAAACCTCAACTGCTTCTTCCTGATATTAAGTACAAGCCTCCTCCTTGTTTGCAACCTCTCTAAGATCTCATCGTTGCCCACATACATGATATCCTTAGAGTCTTTCTGTAGAACCATATCTCTGTCACCTCGAGTCTGAAATTAGTGATGGGAAATACTATAATTGCTTTTAGTGTTAATAATTATTTTCTCTTCTCATATTGCTTTACATTCAGTAACTCTCCTCCTGCGCCTTAGTGGCTTTCTTGCCTTTTTTGGGATGAATTCAGAGTATATTGAGAATTAATATTGACAAAAGGAAATACAAAATTCTCGAAAAGTTAAACGAATCCGCCATGTTGACTAAATACTGATATTAAATATAAAAGGCTCCAAAGATACACCACTAATAACATTCGGTACTATGGGGAAGTGCATATAGGTTTTTGTTATACATTTATTGCTGTCATCTAGCAGTTGTATGTTCAATCTGTAGTAGGGTTCGGGTAATGAAAGAATTGTTCAACAGAACAGAAATAAGACAAAAATCAAATGCAATGGTTATAAAAGGATCCAAAAATGCACCCCTGTTTACCTTTGAGGGACATAGATATTTTTTATGTATGTGTTATGGTCGAGATTACAATCTCTAGATAAGGTAGTGGTTTAGCAGCAACGGGCCATTTAGGCAAAAAAGAAATATTGATACCTGATGATGGCGACACAGTCGTTGGCCGAAACGTTGTATCTATAACAAGACGAGAAAATAATTTAAGAGACATTTACTCATCTGATAGTTAAATAAAGTTAATCAAACTATTAACACTGGTACTCATCGCCAATGAATGAACGTGATGCAAAAGTGGTTTTCTAGAAGAACTGACTAATAAAAATCATATATATATATATATATATATATATATATATATATATATATATATATATATATATATATATATGAGATCTGGTCTTAATTGATTTCGAGAAGCAACATCTGTTGCTAGGCGAACTGACAGTAGCATGGGAAGAAGGGATTGAGGAGGCGCATGAAAGAAAGTTGCTTCGGTATGAGGAACTGGTGGCTGAAGTCCGTGAGAGAGGATATATCTGCACTGGTGCCATTTAAGGTTGGCTGTAGAGGATTTCCTGCTGCCTCTTTAAAGAGATTCCTCAAGTGTGCTGCAATCCCAAAGAGAAGGTGATAAAGACTTGTAGTGAAAAAGCGGTGGAAGGAAGTGTATGGATTACCCAAATATTCTTATCGAGTCGCACGTAATTAACATAGACCGGCTGCAATGTAACATCATCCAGCTGTTGCGGGCCCACCGTGTGGAAAGGTACTGGGCTTAGTGGGCCGAAACCTTGCTGAAGCACGGCGCTCAACTGATGATTGCACCTGGTCTGGAGCACTTGATGTGTATTTGTGTTCTATATATATGAGGTACGGTGGAATAAGTGATTGAGGAATCGGAGAGCCGAGTTCGAATTACAGTCGAATTTATCAGATTCATTTACGTCCTAAACCCTTTTGAAAATTATGAACCCTGTTGTTCTCAACCCCCTCCAACCAGCTAGGTGTAAATAGCAGGGCAGACAGTTCTATAGCCTTGGATCTAGGAGAAGGACAACTCTGAATTCAAAAGATGCAGTGTCGTTTGGAGACATTGTGCACCTGATGTATGTATTCGGCTCTTCAAAAAGTGGTGTTGGATTGTAATCTCTAGATAAGGTAATGGTTTAGCAGCAACGGGCCATTTAGGATTAAAAAAAATGAACACCTGATGATGGCGACACAGTCGTTGGCCGAAACGTTGTATTTATAACAAGACGAGAAAATAATTTAAGAAAGATTTACTCATCTGAAAGTGAAATAAAGTTAATCAAACAATTAACACTGGCACGCATTGCCAATGACTGAACGGGATGCAAAAGAGGTTTTCTAGCAGAACTGACCAATAAAAAACGTCAGTGTTTTTCTTGAAACTCATCCCTCCAGTGACATGAAAATAATAATTCAATGTTTATTAATGAGGGTATTATGAGATGAAATCACCTGCTTGTGGCTGCGAGAAGCTGGAAAAATGATTTCCACAGAAATGATTTTCTCACATCTGACAGAATGAGATCCTGCAGCAATAAATTGATCTATCTGTTTGTATATATATATATATATATATATATATATATATATATATATATATATATATATATATATATATATATATATATGTTGGACTCTCGCATCTGTTTTCCGGTTTATGAGGTCAAAGCAATTCAGATGCCTGCACATATGGTTTGATTATAGTAGTGGACGCTAAATCAACCCCACTTTTTGAAGAGCTGAATACAGACATCAGGTGCACAAGGTCCGCACACGAAACTCCGCAGCTTTTGAATTCAGAGTTGTCCTCCTAGATCCAAGTCTTTAGAGCTCTCTGTCCTGCTAGTTAAACCAAACTGGGGGTGGGGGCGAACAAGAGGGTCCATACTTTTCTCAAGGGTATTAGCACGTAAATGAATCTAATGAACTCGACTGTAATTCGAACGCGGCTCTCCGATTCCCCAATCACTTATTCCACCGTTCCTCCTCTCACACACATATATATATATGAAGAAATATAATCTTAAAGTGTGCTATATTTATGGGATAAATTGCTCAATATCAGAGATAGAGCATGTGTAAATATAAAAGTGCAATCATCAGGCCTGACGATTGCATCTAGCATAAAACAGACTGTTGCCTCTAAGTGTTGACTTCTATGTTAATTATATATATATAGAAATATATATATATATATATATATATATATATATATATATATATATATATATATATATATATTAATAAATACACATATGCCTACGTTTGTAGTTCACGCTTTCTCAATCGCCAGGAACAAATAGCAAATGAACCTGTTATGGCTCCTTACCTATAACTACAGAATGAACTCTTCCTAACACTATGTATACTACGCCTCTCAAGAGAGAGAGACGAATCGAGTCGAGCCGATAGTAGTTCACTCCAAACCAGACTGACAGTCATACTAACACCTTCCACATCTTGTATTATTATTTCGTGTAATATATCTTCGTTATTTCTACTCTTGTGTTCGTGTTGTTCTTCCTTGGTCCTAACCTGGACCATAACAGAACCACTTAATACAGTGTTATTTTTCGTTT
This sequence comes from Acanthosepion esculentum, assembly GCA_964036315.1. Taxonomy (NCBI): domain Eukaryota; kingdom Metazoa; phylum Mollusca; class Cephalopoda; order Sepiida; family Sepiidae; genus Acanthosepion; species Acanthosepion esculentum. The sequence continues at coordinate 7,881,786 of OZ038519.1, read as the reverse complement.
TTTTCTTTTAAATAAAACTGTATTAAGTGGTATATTAATATATACTTCATAGCTGTTTAACTATTTTGGGCACTGTTTTGTTTGCACCACAAATTAAATTAAATAAATATTTATTTGCTTATCTGCGTATGCACGGGATTGCTTTTCGTATGAATGATTCGCGTAATATATATATATATATATATATATATATATATATATATATATATATATATATATATATATGGGTTGGACAAAATAATTGAAACACTTGTTAAATTCAAAGAAAATTCATTTAATATGGAGTTGGTCCTCCTTTAGCCTCACATACAGCTTTAATACGTCTAGGAATGGAATCATACAGCTTCCTGACTTCATCCAGAGGAATTGTCAGCCATTCTTCCATTAACACCTTCTCTTTAAGACACGACGGTGGAGGATAGCGGCTCCTAACTTGTCGCTCCAAAATGCACCACAAATGTTCAATAATATTGATATCTGGAGATTGGGGAGGCCACTCCATGTGTTCTAGCTCACTTTCTTGCTCTTCATACCAATTCTCGAGCAGTATGTATTGGAACATTATCCTCTTGGAAGATGCAGTCACCATCAGGGGATAAAGTCTGGGCCATTGGATGAATATGATCTCCTAAAATGTTCAGGTAATCTTTGCTGTTGATTCTACCATGTAGGGCAACTATTGGACCGAGACATTTCCATGATATGGCGGCCCAAACTATCATTGATCCACCCCCATGCGTCACTGTTGGAAGAAGGCAGTCAGGGTTGTAAGCTTCTTTGGGCTGCCTCCACACATAAACTCGCCCTGAAGTTGGAAAAAGAGAAAATCTGGACTCATTTAAGAATATGACTTGCTTCCATTGGCCTGTAGACCAGACATTGTGATCTGTGCACCACTTCAACCTCTTCTGAATGTTGTGAGTGGAGAGAAGAGGTTTCCTTACGGCGGCTCTTCCATGATATGCAGATTATGGAGCTCACAACAAATAGTTTTAGTAGAAACTGGACTATTCAGATGATTATTCAACTCAGAAGTCACTTTAGCCGCAGTAGTCCGATTATTTTTTGCCACATTGCATTTCAATGGACATCTTGTGTTTCAATGCAAGTCGATCCCTGTTAGTAAAATTTGCAAGTCCGGCCCGAATTGCTACGTTTGCTAGAGGTTTTGCCCTGTTTCTCGAATTGCGCCATGGTTCTTGATATGGTAGCTCTTGAAAAACCAAACAGTTCCGCAACCTTAGTGATCGAGGCTCCTGCCATGCGAGCTCCAACAATTTGGCTTTTTTCGAACTCGGAAAGGTCACGCATTTAGCTTAAATTTTACTAAATTCTAAAAATAAATAAGACAAAAACAGTAAATTAGATAAATAAACATATTTACAATAGATATAACCTGCAATTACAAAATTTTAGTTAAAGTTCTTAATATAATAGGTCTTTGAAATATAGGAGTAAAATTTGCACCTGTTACAATTATTTTGTCCAACCCCTGTATGTATGAAGAAATATATTTTAAGGTGTGCTATGTTTATGGGATAAAGTGCTCAATATCAGAGATAGAGCGTATGTAAATATAAATAAAAAAGTGAACATTGATATCAACACTCAGAAGCGACAGGCTGTTTCATGCTGGACGCAATCATCAATGTTCAGTTATATATATATTTCTAGGTTACAACAGATAGATAGATAGATAGATAGATAGATAGATAGATAGATAGATAGATAGATAGATAGAAGTCTTACTAATTGTTATATACTGTCCCAATCCTTATAAGTACGTTGCACACTATTGTAACTGGGGTAATATACTAAGTAGTCCACCACTTGTAGTGGTTTACCTATTACACACCGCTGGCGAGTATTGTATTAAGTTGATCTTATAAAGATTACCATTTCATTTCAAGCTCCGTTTTGGCTATTCCTTATTCAGTAACCCTTTCTATGTTACAACAAAAATGATGAGACCTAACCGCCAATCTAGTTCTATGTTTACGTCTTGGGTTTGACGATAAACTACACGCCTCTGATCGTTTTGAGGAACATAGAAGAACTTCTTAATTGCTATTTTTCCCATGCCATCTCTCTTAAGGTTCCAACTATGGGCAAATTGTTACCCACCAAACTGGGGTCAAAACGCTACGAAAGTATAAAAATATACTTTTTATAATATAAATTTAGTAGCTAAGAATTAACAGGAAAAGATTTTTTTGTAAAATAAATTATTAATGCTCCCAAGAAAACTAAATCTCCGTATTAAATGACCCATGAATGAGTTGATATGCGGCTAAACAAAGAGTGCTACGTTTAAATTTTGAAGTCAGGTTATCAAAGAGGATAGCTTATCAGAACAATGAAAATATTTATAGAACAGGTTACGGGAATGAGATTGAAACTGAGATGCCAGGTCAGGACCATGAATATTGCAGATTCCAATTTGGATTTTAACAAGAATTTCTAGATAAATACAAGAATCATCAGACTAGATGTGAAGAACGGTAGATTATTAATGTTCAAGAGAGACTCTGGAGAGGAAAGATTGTCTAGCGTCGCAGAATAAGAAATGCCAGCAATACATTTCTTTTATAAAAGAAATTACTAATGCTCCCAAGAAAATTAAATATCGGCATTAAATGACCCATGAAGGAGTTGATATGCCGCTAAACAAACGAACAAACAAACAAGGCAAGTATAGTCTTCGAACATCAAAGATCCACGCATTACAATCTTTCCTAATAGCTGTTAGTAAAAGTAAACAAACTGTAATTACTATCTAAACGTACACAAAAATGTGTTAATGATATTTTGCATGGCGTTGCGTGTTAGCTCCTGATGTCTGAAGTATTCATGGTTATTCCTCTCTTTGCCTGCCTCTCTGAGAGAACGCAGACCTCACAGATTTCTGTTATTAGCTATTCTTTCCATCAGTTCGCTTCCATTCGCCAGGTTAATGAAATTGGATCCAATTCCATCTCAACAAATATCAGATTCACTGACCTCATTTGCCGGACAGTGAAAATGAGTGCAGGGAAGATAGGATAGGAAGACCGGTCGGCAGTTGCTATCTCCCGAGTCTTAAACCGAGGGAAAGCAGATGACGGACCCTCAAATCAACTAACGAGCCGAATACATGATGTGGCATTTTTACCCGCCCTTTTATAATAAAACGAAAACAATTCTGGCATGTCCATTATGGAAAGACTTTGCACTGTCTAGCCATTATCCCAAAGGGATTTTCATTAATATGATAATGTCAGAGAATTTTAAACGTTTCACAGATTGGCCTATTTAGGTCGGTCGCGAAAACAAAACAAAACAAACTATTACTTGCATAATCAGCATCTATCAGCTTAGTGGTTATGGGAAAGCAAAATTAACAGAGAGGTTGTAAGATATTTCCCCATACTAACGCGCATACAAAAACTTTCTTTAAAAAAATTGTTTACTGAATAAAAGATCCCATAAGAATAACAAGGTAGCTGGGTGAGCTTGTTGTATTGACATATGAAGCAAGAGCTGATAAGTAGGATAAGTAGGATAGACAAAAGTTGACCTTAGTTTTGAAGAGGTTAAGATTGTAATGACCAAGGAGGAGGAATCGTGTAGATTATGAAGATATGTAAGATAGACAAGGGTTGATACTAGATTTGAATAGGTTAAGATTGTAATGAGCCAGGAGGAGGAATCGTGTAGATTATGAAGATATGTAAGATAGACAACGGTTGATACTAGATTTGAATAGGTTAAGATTGTAATGACCCGGCATGAGAAATCGTGTATAGTATAAGGATAAGTAGGATAGACAAAAGTTGAATCTACTTTTGGAGAGGTTAAGAGTGTAATGCTCGGGAAAGCATCCTGTCGAGATTTTGTTCCTCAAAGTAGCCGTTCTTGCGAACAATCTCTCTGAGTGGTACGTCTTCTTTACCAATGGAATATGAAGGGAACGGGGATGATTCAACTTTGTGTATTTGGTGTGACGTCTCTTTGAAATTAAAAGGCCCAGGCTTCTAAACACTGTCAATCCTGGAATACAGATATACAGCAATACACCATTTTGGGGTCTGAGCTAAAATGACACTACATACTAGGAAAAAAAACAGGTACTTTCAGGAACGCAAGATGGGACAGAGCCCTTTTTCCTACATCTTTAACGACCGATCACATATGCCGGATGTAACAGCCAAATTGTCCAAATCGTATAACAGTAAAATTGTTCGTTAGCTAGATTAAGATTTGAGCTATTGTATCTTAGAAATGATTAGAGATATCTTACTGGAATTCTCCAAGGTTTTTATAACACTATTGAACTCTTCTTTAAGCAATAAGAATATATAATTACTCTCCAAGCTTAACAGAAGAATCGATCATAAAAGAAGATGACATGTTCATCGTTAATTAATCATATATATATATATATATATATATATATATATATATATATATATATATATATGTATATATGAAGAAATATAGTCTTAAAGTGTGCTATATTTATGGGATAAAGTGCTCAATATCAGAAATAGAGCGTGTGTAAATATAAAAGTGAACATAGAAGTCAACGCATAGAGGCGACAGTCTGTTTCATGCTAAATGCAATCGTCAGGCAAAACGATTGCATCTAGCATGAAACAGACTGTCACCTCTAAGTCTTGACTTCTATGTTCACTTTTATATTTATATATATATATGAATTTGAAATATATATATATATATATATATATATATATATATATATATATATATATATGTATATATATATTTATATGTGTGTGTGTTCATATATATATATATATATATATATATATATATATATATATATATATATATATATTTTATTCCATGACCATATTTCAGCTCATGCAAGATGATCCCCGCCCTCTCTAATCTTCTAACTTTCTGTTCTGGACTAACAAGTTGCCTCACACGTTTCACGTACGATTTCATTTTCAAGCATTTTTTTTCAATACTCTTTGGACTGTCATAAGTGACACTCCACTCTCAAGTGCAGAACGTCTAATCGTTTGACTTCGATTTTTTCTAATAGATCTCCTTAGCTCCAATATGAAATGACGTTCCCTCTTCCAGCAGCATCTTCTCACTAACGACTGCCCTGTGGAATCGACACCCGACATCTTGTTTCCCCGATCACTACAAATTTAACCTATTCAAGGCCATCTCCCTCACCTATACACACAAATTTAACCTATTCAAGGCCATCTTCCTCACCTATACACACAAATTTAAGCTATTCAATGCTATCTTGCTCACCTATAGACACAAATTTAACCTATTCAAGGCATTCTTCCTCACCTATACACACAAATTTAACCTATTCAAGGCATTCTTCCTCACCTATACACACATATTTAACCTATTCAAGGCATTCTTCCTCACCTATACACACAAATTTAACCTATTCAAGGCATACTTCCTCACCTATACCCACAAATTTAACCTATTCAAGGCATTCTTCCTCACCTATACACACAAATTTCACCTATTCAAGGCATTCTTCCTCACCTATACACACAAATTTAACCTATTCAAGGCATTCTTCCTCACCTATAGACACAAATTTAACCTATTCAAGGCATTCTTCCTCACCTATACACACAAATTGAACCTATTCAAGGCATTCTTCCTCACCTATACACACAAATTTAACCTATTCAAGGGATTCTTCCTCACCTATACACACAAATTTAACCTATTCAAGGCCATCTTCCTCACCTATACACACAAATTTAACCTATTCAAGGCATTCTAACTCACCTATACACACAAATTTAAACTATTCAAGGCATTCTTCCTCACCTATACACACAAATTTAACCTATTCAAGGCATTTTTCCTCACCTATACACACAAATTTAACCTATTCAAGGCATTCTTCCTCACCTATACACACAAATTAAACCTATTCAAGGCATTCTTCCTCACCTATACACACAAATTTAACCTATTCAAGGCATTCTTCCTCACCTATACACAAAAATTTAACCTATTCAAGGCATTCTTCCTCACCTATACACACAAATTTAACCTATTCAAGGCATTCTTCCTCACCTATACACACACATTTAACCTATTCAAGGCATTCTTCCTCACCTATAGACAAAAATTTAACCTATTCAAGGCATTCTTCCTCACCTTTAGACACAAATTTAACCTATTCAAGGCATTCTTCCTCACCTATACACACAAATTTAACCTATTCAAGGCATTCTTCCTCACCTATACACACAAATTTAACCTATTCAAGGCATTCTTCCTCACCTATACAAACAAATTTAACCTATTCAAGGCATTCTTCCTCACCTATACAAACAAATTTAACCTATTCAAGGCATTCTTCCTCACCTATACAAACAAATTTAACCTATTCAAGGCATTCTTCCTCACCTATACAAACAAATTTAACCTATTCAAGGCATTCTTCCTCACCTATACAAACAAATTTAACCTATTCAAGGCATTCTTCCTCACCTATAGACACAAATTTAACCTATTCAAGGCATTCTTCCTCACCTATAGATACAGATTTAACCTATTCAAGGCATTCTTCCTCACCTATACACACAAATTTAACCTATTCAAGGCATTCATCCTCACCTATATACAAAAAATTAACCTATTCAAGGCATTCTTCCTCACCTATAGACACAAATTTAACCTATTCAAGGCATTCTTCCTCACCTATACACACAAATTTAACCTATTCAAGGCCATCTTCCTCACCTATAGACACAAATTTAACCTATTCAAGGCATTCTTCCTCACCTATACAGACAAATTTAACCTATTCCAGGCATTCTTCCTCACCTATACACAAAAATTTAACCTATTCAAGGCATTCTTCCTCACCTATACACACAAATTAAACCTATTCAAGGCATTCTTCCTCACCTATACACACAAATTTAACCTATTCAAGGCATTCTTCCTCACCTATACACAAAAATTTAACCTATTCAAGGCATTCTTCCTCACCTATACACACAAATTTAACCTATTCAAGGCATTCTTCCTCACCTATACACACAAATTTAACCTATTCAAGGCATTCTTCCTCAGCTATACACAAAAATTTAACCTATTCAAGGCATTCTTCCTCACCTTTAGACACAAATTTAACCTATTCAAGGCATTCTTCCTCACCTATACACACAAATTTAACCTATTCAAGGCATTCTTCCTCACCTATACACACAAATTTAACCTATTCCAGGCATTCTTCCTCACCTATACAAACAAATTTAACCTATTCAAGGCATTCTTCCTCACCTATACAAACAAATTTAACCTATTCAAGGCATTCTTCCTCACCTATACAAACAAATTTAACCTATTCAAGGCATTCTTCCTCATCTATACAAACAAATTTAACCTATTCAAGGCATTCTTCCTCACCTATACAAACAAATTTAACCTATTCAAGGCATTCTTCCTCACCTATAGACACAAATTTAACCTATTCAAGGCATTCTTCCTCACCTATAGATACAGATTTAACCTATTCAAGGTATTCTTCCTCACCTATAGACACACATTTAAACTATTCAAGGCATTCTTCCTCACCTATACACACAAATTTAACCTATTCAAGGCATTCTTCCTCACCTATACACACAAATTTAACCTATTCAAGGCATTCTTCCTCACCTATAGACACAAATTTAACCTATTCAAGGCATTCTTCCTCACCTATAGACACAAATTTTACCTATTCAAGGCACTCTTCTTCACCTATAGACACAAATTTAACCTATTCAAGGCATTCTTCCTCACCTATAGACACAAATTTAACCTATTCAAGGCATTCTTCCTCACCTATACACACAAATTTAACCTATTCAAGGCATTCTTCCTCACCTATACAAACAAATTTAACCTATTCAAGGCATTCTTCCTCACCTATACACACAAATTTGACCTATTCAAGGCATTCTTCCTCACCTATACAAACAAATTTAACCTATTCAAGGCATTCTTCCTCACCTATAGACACAAATTTAACCTATTCAAGGCATTCTTCCTCACCTATAGATACAGATTTAACCTATTCAAGGCATTCTTCCTCACCTATAGAGACAAATTTAACCTATTCAAGGCATTCTTCCTCACCTATAGAGACAAATTTAACCTATTCAAGGCATTCTTCCTCACCTATAGACACAAATTTAACCTATTCAAGGCATTCTTCCTCACCTATAGACACAAATTTAACCTATTCAAGGCATTCTTCCTCACCTATAGACACAAATTTTACCTATTCAAGGCACTCTTCTTCACCTATAGACACAAATTTAACCTATTCAAGGCATTCTTCCTCACCTATAGACACAAATTTAACCTATTCAAGGCATTCTTCCTCACCTATACACACAAATTTAACCTATTCAAGGCATTCTTCCTCACCTATACACACAAATTTAACCTATTCAAGGCATTCTTCCTCACCTATACACACAAATTTGACCTATTCAAGGCATACTTCCTCACCTATACACACAAATTTAACCTATTCAAGGCATTCTTCCACACCTATACAAACAAATTTAACCTATTCAACGCATTCTTCCTCACCTTTACACACAAATTTAACCTATTCAAGGCATTCTTCCTCACCTATACACACATATTTAACCTATTCAAGGCATTCTTCCTCACCTATACACACAAATTTAACCTATTCAAGGCATCCTTCATCACCTATACACACAAATTTAAGCTATTCAAGGCATTCTTCCTCACCTATACACACAAATTTAACCTATTCAAGGCATTCTTCCTCACTTATACAAACAAATTTAACCTATTCAAGGCATTCTTCCTCACCTATACAAACAAATTTAACCTATTCAAGGCATTCTTCCTCACCTATACAAACAAATTTAACCTATTCAAGGCATTCTTCCTCACCTATACACACAAATTTAACCTATTCAAGGCATTCTTCCTCACCTATACAAACAAATTTAACCTATTCAAGGGATCCTTCATCACCTATACACACAAATTTAAGCTATTCAAGGCATTCTTCCTCACCTATACACACAAATTTAAGCTATTCAAGGCATTCTTCCTCACCTATACACACAAATTTAACCTATTCAAGGCATTCTTCCTCACCTATACACACAAATTTAAGCTATTCAAGGCATTCTTCCTCACCTATACACACAAATTTAAGCTATTCAAGGCATTCTTCCTCACCTATACAAACAAATTTAACCTATTCAAGGCATTCTTCCTCACCTATACAAACAAATTTAACCTATTCAAGGCATTCTTCCTCACCTATACAAACAAATTTAACCTATTCAAGGCATTCTTCCTCACCTATACAAACAAATTTAACCTATTCAAGGCATTCTTCCTCACCTATACAAACAATTTTAACCTATTCAAGGCATTCTTCCTCAAATATACACAGAAAATTTAACCTATTCAAGGCATTCTTCCTCACCTATACAAACAAATTTAACCTATTCAAGGCATTCTTCCTCACCTATACAAACAAATTTAACCTATTCAAGGCATTCTTCCTCACCTATAGAAACAAATTTAACCTATTCAAGGCATTCTTCCTCACCTATACAAACAAATTTAACCTATTCAAGGCATTCTTCATCACCTATACAAACAAATTTAACCTATTCAAGGCATTCTTCCTCACCTATACAAACAAATTTAACCTATTCAAGGCATTCTTCCTCACCTATATAAACAAATTTAACCTATTCAAGGCATTCTTCCTCACCTATACAAACAAATTTAACCTATTCAAGGCATTCTTCCTCACCTATACAAACAAATTTAACCTATTCAAGGCATTCTTCCTCACCTATACAAACAAATTTAACCTATTCAAGGCATTCTTCCTCACCTATACACACAAATTTAACCTATTCAAGGCATTCTTCCTCACCTATACAAACAAATCTAACCTATTCAAGGCATCCTTCATCACCTATACACACAAATTTAACCTATTCAAGGCATTCTTCCTCACCTATACACACAAATTTAAGCTATTCAAGGCATTCTTCCTCACCTATACACACAAATTTAAGCTATTCAAGGGATTCTTCCTCACCTATACAAACAAATTTAACCTATTCAAGGCATTCTTCCTCACCTATACAAACAAATTTAACCTATTCAAGGCATTCTTCCTCACCTATACAAACAAATTTAACCTATTCAAGGCATTCTTCCTCACCTATACACACAAATTTAACCTATTCAAGGCATTCTTCCTCACCTATACAAACAAATCTAACCTATTCAAGGCATCCTTCATCACCTATACACACAAATTTAACCTATTCAAGGCATTCTTCCTCACCTATACAAACAAATTTAACCTATTCAAGGCATTCTTCCTCACCTATACAAACAAATTTAACCTATTCAAGGCATTCTTCCTCACCTATACAAACAAATTTAACCTATTCAAGGCATTCTTCCTCACCTATACACACAAATTTAACCTATTCAAGGCATTCTTCCTCACCTATACACACAAATTTAAGCTATTCAAGGCATTCCTCCTCACCTATACACACAAATTTAACCTATTCAAGGCATCCTTCATCACCTATACACACAAATTTAAGCTATTCAAGGCATTCTTCCTCACCTATACACACAAATTTAAGCTATTCAAGGCATTCTTCCTCACCTATACAAACAAATTTAACCTATTCAAGGCATTCTTCCTCACCTATACAAACAAATTTAACCTATTCAAGGCATTCTTCCACACCTATACACACAAATTTAACCTATTCAAGGCATTCTTCCTCACCTATACAAACAAATTTAACCTATTCAAGGCATCCTTCATCACCTATACACACAAATTTAAGCTATTCAAGGCATTCTTCCTCACCTATACACACAAATTTAACCTATTCAAGGCATTCTTCCTCACCTATACAAACAAATTTAACCTATTCAAGGCATCCTTTATCACCTATACACACAAATTTAACCTATTCAAGGCATTCTTCCTCACCTATACACACAAATTTAAGCTATTCAAGGCATTCTTCCTCACCTATACCAACAAATTTAACCTATTCAAGGCATTCTTCCTCACCTATACAAACAAATTTAACCTATTCAAGGCATTCTTCCTCACCTATACACACAAATTTAACCTATTCAAGGCATTCTTCCTCACCTATAGATACAGATTTAACCTATTCAAGGCATTCTTCCTCACCTATACACACAAATTTAACCTATTCAAGGCATTCATCCTCACCTATATACACAAAATTAACCTATTCAAGGCATTCTTCCTCACCTATAGACACAAATTTAACCTATTCAAGGCATTCTTCCTCACCTATACACACAAATTTAACCTATTCAAGGCCATCTTCCTCACCTATACACACAAATTTAACCTATTCAAGGCATTCTTCCTCACCTATACACACAAATTTAACCTATTCAAGGCATTCTTCCTCACCTATACACAAAAATTTAACCTATTCAAGGCCATCTTCCTCACCTATACACACAAATTTAACCTATTCAAGGCATTCTTCCTCACCTATACACACAAATTTAACCTATTCAAGGCATTCTTCCTCACCTATACAAAAAAATTTAACCTATTCAAGGCATTCTTCCTCACCTATACACACAAATTAAACCTATTCAAGGCATTCTTCCTCGCCTATACACACAAATTTAACCTATTCAAGGCATTCTTCCTCACCTATACACAAAAATTTAACCTATTCAAGGCATTCTTCCTCACCTATACACACAAATTTAACCTATTCAAGGCATTCTTCCTCACCTATACACACAAATTTAACCTATTCAATGCATTCTTCCTCACCTATACACAAAAATTTAACCTATTCAAGGCATTCTTCCTCACCTTTAGACACAAATTTAACCTATTCAAGGCATTCTTCCTCACCTATACACACAAATTTAACCTATTCAAGGCATTCTTCCTCACCTATACAAACAAATTTAACCTATTCAAGGCATTCTTCCTCACCTATACAAACAAATTTAACCTATTCAAGGCATTCTTCCTCACCTATACAAACAAATTTAACCTATTCAAGGCATTCTTCCTCACCTATAGATACAGATTTAACCTATTCAAGGCATTCTTCCTCACCTATACACACAAATTTAACCTATTCAAGGCATTCATCCTCACCTATATACACAAAATTAACCTATTCAAGGCATTCTTCCTCACCTATAGACACAAATTTAACCTATTCAAGGCATTCTTCCTCACCTATACACACAAATTTAACCTATTCAAGGCCATCTTCCTCACCTATACACACAAATTTAACCTATTCAAGGCATTCTTCCTCACCTATACACACAAATTTAACCTATTCAAGGCATTCTTCCTCACCTATACACAAAAATTTAACCTATTCAAGGCATTCTTCCTCACCTTTAGACACAAATTTAACCTATTCAAGGCATTCTTCCTCACCTATACACACAAATTTAACCTATTCAAGGCATTCTTCCTCACCTATACACACAAATTTAACCTATTCAAGGCATTCTTCCTCACCTATACAAACAAATTTAACCTATTCAAGGCATTCTTCCTCACCTATAGACACAAATTTAACCTATTCAAGGCATTCTTCCTCACCTATAGATACAGATTTAACCTATTCAAGGCATTCTTCCTCACCTATACACACAAATTTAACCTATTCAAGGCATTCATCCTCACCTATATACACAAAATTAACCTATTCAAGGCATTCTTCCTCACCTATACACACAAATTTAACCTATTCAAGGCATTCTTCCTCACCTATACACACAAATTTAACCTATTCAAGGCATTCTTCCTCACCTATACACACAAATTTAACCTATTCAAGGCATTCTTCCTCACCTATACACACAAATTTAACCTATTCAAGGCATTCTTCCTCACCTATACACAAAAATTTAACCTATTCAAGGCATTCTTCCTCACCTTTAGACACAAATTTAACCTATTCAAGGCATTCTTCCTCACCTATACACACAAATTTAACCTATTCAAGGCATTCTTCCTCACCTATACACACAAATTTAACCTATTCAAGGCATCCTTCATCACCTATACACACAAATTTAAGCTATTCAAGGCATTCTTCCTCACCTATACACACAAATTTAACCTATTCAAGGCATTCTTCCTCACCTATAGACACAAATTTAAATTATTCAAGGCATTCTTCCTCACCTATACAAACAAATTTAACCTATTCAAGGCATTCTTCCTCACCTATACACACAAATTTAACCTATTCAAGGCATTCTTCCTCACCTATACACACAAATTTAACCTATTCAAGGCATTCTTCCTCACCTATACAAACAAATTTAACCTATTCAAGCATTCTTCATCACCTATACACACAAATTTAACCTATTCAAGTCATTCTTCCTCACCTATAGACACAAATTTAAGCTATTCAATGCTATCTTCCTCACCTATACACACAGATTGTCTTCTAATGTAACTCTCTATCTCGAGTGACCCCCGGGCCTTGTAGAAGTTAACCCACACTGTAAGATAAAAGAAATATGATCAGATAAAGAACAAATAGAATAGTTGTATCAGTCTAACATGTTTCAGTTTTATTAAAGCTTCATCAGAGATTGAGTGAAAATAGACAAAAACACAACTTTCATATTTTCGGTTTTGAGTGGATCAATTCTCATTGGCCAGTCACGTATAACGTGCATTGAAACCGTAGATAATTATACATGTATGCAAGTTTATAAAGATTCTTGTATGTCTAAGCGGGCAGTGGACGGTAATGTGTATCCATAATTGTGTATGTGTGTCTGTCTAGTAAGAGGAATTGTAATGACTTCACCTTTAATCTGGGACTATTTCTATGCGTGTGCTCTTAGCATTAAACAGATATAAGTTAGAATTTTTACGAATAGACTCAAAGAAAGATGGCGATGTAATGTAAATTTTTACGCGTGTGTTTATAGTTGCCAATAATATTATCATTCAGCTTTTAAAGTACTAACATTATTTACGTTTCATAACGTTTCGGCCTCTATATCTCTGAGATGAGGTATTATGATTACTTACTGCTATGGTCCAGGTTAGGACCAAGGAAGAACAACACGAACACAAGAGTAGAAATAACGAAGATATATTACACGGAATAATAATACAAGATGTGGAAGGTGTTAGTATGACTGTCAGTCTGGTTTGGAGTGAACTACTATCACCTCGACTCGAGTCGTCTCTCTCTCTCTCTCTTGAGAGGCGTAGTATACGTAGTGTTAGGAAGAGTTCATTCTGTATTTATAGGTAAGGACCCATAACACTTACATAATTTACATTATTCGAACTGCTATCCTCAACTTCATTGACATATTCACAACGTTTCGGCTGTGGTATGCTACAACCTGCTTCAAATGATAGGAATTTCGAACTGAATCTTTATTTCGTCCACCGAGATAGATTCCAATCACCTGAAAAAAGACGGAGCATACAACGACCGAAGCGTTGTGAATATAGCAATGAAGATGCCAACATCTATCTATCTATCTATCTATCTATCTATCTATCTATCTATCTATCTATCTATCTATCTATCTATCTATCTATCTCAGTCTGTTCATATCTATTTGTATATCTGTCTATCTAAGTCTGTGCAAATTTATTGATCTATCTCTGTTCATTATCTATCTATCTATCTATCTATCTATCTATCTATCTATCTATCTATCTATCTATCTATCTACCTCAGTCTGTTCATATCTATCTATCTATCTATCTATCTATCTATCTATCTATCTATCTATCTATTTATCTATCTATCTAAGTCTGTGCAAATCTATTGATCTATCTCTGTTCATTATCTATCTATCTATCTATCTATCTATCTATCTATCTATCTATCTATCTATCTATCACAGTCTGCTCATATCTATCTATCTATCTATCTATCTATCTATCTATCTCAGTCTGTTCATATCTATCTATCTATCTATCTATCCATCTATCTATCTATCTATCGCAGTCTGTTCATATCTATTTGTATATCTGTCTATCTAAGTCTGTGCAAATCTATTGATCTATCTCTGTTCATTATCTATCTATCTATCTATCTATCTATCTATCTATCTATCTATCTATCTATCTATCTCCCTCAGTCTGTTCATATCTATCTATCTATCTATCTATCTATCTATCTATCTATCTATCTAAGTCTGTGCAAATCTATTGATCTATCTCTGTTCATTATCTATCCATCTATCTATCTATCTGTCTATCTATCTATCTATCTATCTATCTATCTATCTATCTATCTCAGTCTGTTCATATCTATCTATCTATCTATCTATCTATCTATCTATCTATCTATCTATCTCAGTATGTTCATATCTATCTATCTATCTATCTATCTATCTATCTATCTATCTATCTATCTATCTATTTATCTACAGTAGGTACTGGCGTCTTAGTGGCGTTATTGTCTTACTTGGGGTGAAATGACTGAAAAAGAAAATAGGGATTTATCATTTTCATGTATATTGTTCGGATTAAACGAATGTCGAACTAGAAGAGTTGTACCTGTAGAATTCATTAATAGAAAAGCAAGCAAACACTTAATAGGATTTTTTTTAAAATCTTCAAGTGTTTGTCAAATTTAAAGGAGCTTTGTCAATGGCAATATTTGTATTTATAAAAATCCACTCCGTAAAAACGCACAGATAGATAAAAGCATAAATTCAAAATCAAATCAACTTCATAGACATTGTTGATTTTCTAACAGAACGACTCGTTTTTCTTTTTCTTTTTTTTTTTGTCCAATCATCGTTCAATTTAAAGTACAAAATATAATAGGCAGGAAAATTGAGATTTCTCTGTATTCTTTGTTAAATATCGCTCGCGGGCAATTTGCTTCAATTTAATTGGTTTAATGGGCCCTACTTACAATTCCGTTTAATTTGAAAGAAATTAACATTTTTCTCCTAAACATTGGCATTTGAAAACATTATCAAATTTGATGGGGTTGTTTTTTTTCTGCAATTCTCTTTCAGTGAAGTCATCCTTAATTGTACGAACATTTACAGACAACCACAATTTAAAATGGTTGCTAATAGACAGACGCACCTACACAATTTGATGCCCAGAAATAGATAGATCTAAACAGAATGAAATAGTCGAAAAGCAAGCGTGTAAAATCGTAATCTATCTATCTATCTATCTATCTATCTATCTATCTATCTATCTATCTATCTATCTATCTATCTATCTATCTATCTATCTATCTCAGTCTGTTAATATCTATGTATGTATGTATGTATGTATGTATGTATGTATCTATCTATCTATCTATCTATCTATCTATCTATCTATCTCAGTCTGTTCATATCTATCTATCTACATATCATAACGTGTTTATTATGTATGTCTGTATGTCTGTATGTGTCTATCTCTCTATTTAAATATCTCATTCTGTTAATATCTATCTATCCATCTGAATTTGTTTATTATGTATTTATGAATTTGTTTATTAATATATTTATGTATCTATCTATCTTCTCTCAATATCTATCTATCTATCTATCTATCTATCTATCTATCTATCTATATATCTATCTATCACAGTCTGTTTATATCTATCTATCTATCTACTTTCAATATCTATCTATCTATCTATCGT
>OZ038519.1:7842574-7862574 GCA_964036315.1 Acanthosepion esculentum | reverse complement strand
CTCAGCACGGAGCCTAAATCAAGTCCCTCGAGGAGGTAGTGCTGCCCTGGTCAAGAGTGTGGCTAATGGAAGACCCTTTGTCTAGCAACAGGATTCTGCACCATGTCACAAAATCAGGAGAATCCAGTCATGGCTGCAAAGCAATCACTGTGACCACGTCATCCCTTAGATCTCTCTACCTAAGTCCCCAGAATGCTAGGCCCTTGATTATGTGTTTAGCACAGTTGAGCGAGAGACCAACAAAACTCCTTGTAACACTAAAGATGAACTGAAGGCAAGAATTATGGCAACATTCACTAACTTAAACAAGGAGACCATCCCGAAGAGTTGCAGGAGATTCCGAAGTCGGTTGGATTCCGCGGTTGAAGCCAATAACGATTTTACTGAATAAATCTACTGTTTGAAACCACATCACCCCTTACATCTGGCCACCTAATTCCCCAGACATCAACCCTCTTGTTTATTATGTTTAGGGCGCAGAGACCAACAAAACTTCTTGTCACACCAAAGATGAACTGAAGACAAACATTATGGCAGTATTCACAAACTTAAACAAGGAGACTGTCCAGAAGAGTGGCAGGAGATCCCGAAGCCATCAGTAGGTTAAGTTTGAAGCCAATGGAGATTTTATTGAATTAATTTACTCTTTAGTATTTTAAAATATTTTTGTGTAATTTTGGTAAATATAAAAATGAAATGTCAGTGTTATTTTCATTTTTTTGCGTAATTTAGACGACAATTAATTCATTGCACCGTATATATATATATATATATATATATATATATATATATATATATATATATATATATATATATATATATATATATGCGTATGTGTACGTATGCGTGTGTGTTGTATTTGTTTCTGTTGGAAGATATATATATATATATATATATATATATATATATATATATGTATATAGAATAGAAACATAAACAATAATATTAATATTTTTTATAATAATCAAATGAACGAAAATTATAAACAAGATGAAAGCAGATTTAAGAATATTATTAAAAAAATGCATAACACCAGTTGACAATAGCAAAAAAATTAGATTAATCATTTTTACAAAAAATTTAAAATCTCTAATATTATAGTTAAAAATAATAATTCACCTCCTAGAACAAAATTAAATAGGGCAAATATTATTTACGAATTTAAATGCCCATTAAGGAATTGTATTCCTGATCAAATAATATTCGTAAATAATTATATAGGCCACACTACAACATGTTTGACACGCAGACTCACTCTACACCTTTCTGACAATAGCTTAATTAGATGTCATTTAAATATTTATGGAGACCTTCCGGACATTATTCGTAATATACTTGTTGACAACACTAATATAAAAGCATCATCTACATGCAAAAAAAGGGCTAAAAACAATGGAAGATTTATTAATACAAACAAAAAAAAATAACCAACACTTAATAATATTAAATAGGAACATGGACACAATATCTTGACCGTGTTTTGAAAAATGAAAACATTTTATAAAACATACATACAACAAACTATTTCTTATTTAACAGTTAAAATATTTAATCCTTGAAAATGGCTAAATGTATAGCCGAAAGCGCTTGGATAAAAATAACATTCGGACAGTTTTTTATATAATTTATCATCCGAAAAGAAAAAAATATTATTAGATCGCATGAGAAATTGAATAAAAAACAACATCAAATCACCTTGTCTGTCGTATTCAATGAAATGTGCATGAAAGAGTGATTGCTGCATAAATACACAAATTTTAAATATATATATATATATATATATATATATATATATATATATATATATATATATATGAAGTAATATAGTGTTAAAGTGTTCCATATTTACGGGTTAAAGTGCTATATGGCGGCCTGACGATTGTATCAAGCTTGAAACAGCCTGTCGCCTCTGAGTGTTGACTTCAATGTTCACTTTTATATTTATATTTACATACGGTCTATCTCTGATATTGAGCACTTTATTCCATAAAAATAGCACACCTTAAAACTATATTTCTTCATATATATATATGTGTGTGTGTGTGTGATTGCGTGAGTGGTGTGCAAGGAAAATACGAATGAAGAATACAGGAAAACGAACGCGTTTCCTTTGAGAGACTTTATGATAGATCTAATATGCATTAATTTCTCGCTTGCATTTCGCAGTTATACATTGAAATAACACACTATGAAATGGATAAAGTTCGACGATTATTTAAAGACATTTTTATGTTTATCATTCCTTTTATAGAAACAAATATTTAAGTAAATGCTCTGTTTATAATAAACAGTATTAAATAACATTTCACGGCCTGAATGTCCCAGAAACTTTAATAGAAAATATTCGTCCACCGACAGGATTCGAACCTGTATCCTATACGGAACCGTCATAAAGCCTGACGTGCCTTAACCGATTCGGCCACAGAGGATCGTTCGGTTGGCAAGGTCGAATTTACTGCTTATAAACTTCAATCTTCCATGAATCTTATTGAAGTTTATAAGCAGTAAATATTATAAGCACTTCAAATATTTAACTGCTTTACAAATAATTTAATATGAATTAAATAGTATATTTAAAAACACATTCATAGAAAGTACATTAAAATATATATATTTACAGATATATATAATATACACATATATATACAGATATATAATATATATATATAATTTTTGAGAGAATAGAAAAGCCCAAAGCAGATAACATTAGAAAGATTTTAGAGTTCCATGAAAATAAGTGGATACGACGTTTACATACGCTGTTTCCAGCCGGGCTAAACCATAAATTTAACAATATAGATAGTAGTAACACATAACCCTACAAATCAAAATCTACCCACATTTCACACCCATACAAAACAGACATGCTTACGGAGGTGTTGAGGCCTCACACTTATACACACACCCACACACAACATACTCACTCACTTTCCTAATGAGCCAAATGATAACACACACCCATAGCAATATACAAGCTAACACATATCATACTCACTCACTCCCTTAAAAACTAAATAACACACACACACACACACTCTCTTACCAGAGACTAAACAACTAAATAACACACACACTAAACTAAATAACACACACACACACTTACCATCCCCTCTCCAGGCACCAATAAAACTGCTGAACTGACCGACGAAAAGGGAACATAGCTCTTATCTCAAATGACTACTTAAAAGAAACTGTTTGACCAACACAAGGAATGTTAATAAACTCATGTTAAAAAGATAAAAAAACAAATAAAAAAACAAATGAAAATTACAGACAAAAGTTCATTTTCTCCATCAAGACATTCATTTCTGTAGTTTACTGCTACAGCAAGCAGAAACATGTTTTTCTCCTGATGATGGCCATGTTGGTCGAAACTAGTCGAGGAATATGAATGAAATAATAATAATAAAAGCATAAGAATATTAATCTACAACCCAGTATGTCTGAAGATTTTAATTAATTTTTTAAATAATTTTTATCGTTCAAAATATATATAGCTTGTATATATAGTTTTCACTAAAGATCCTTTTAATTGAAACCTAGGTAGGTTTTCCTAGCTCTTTAGGATTTATTTTAGTTATTCCCGTTCTACGTTTTAGTCTTTCAAATCGCTTGGGTACATAAGGTACTGAACGATTTGTTCGCCCCGTTCTGATGCTTTAGGTTCTTTTATTTTACAATTTTTTCTCGGGTTTCGATTTGTTTTCACATATCTACAAGTCGTGCTACCCAAGTTTTTTTTCCAAACGGGTATTATATATATATATATATATATATATATATATATATATAGATAGATAGATAGATATAGATAGATAGATAGATAGATATATGTTCGAATGAGACAAGCAACAAGAATTTAAAATATTAATACGTAACATTTAGTTGTTTTCTAATCATAATGACTTTGACTTTTGGCTAAAAACAAAGTCAATTGTTATTGCCAATTTTTGGAGAGCATCATTTGTGGTAGTTTTTACTTAATTAAATTATTATTGACATTACTTTTCCCAGGGGCGTTTATATCTGTTTAGACATTATAGCATATAGGAACAGAGATACAGACGAGAGGATGCTGAAAAGTTTCCGGGTCGACTATGAAAATCTGCCAAAAAAATGTCATTTTAGGTTATTCGCTCTGCTTTTGGGAAAACTTATCAGCCCTCCTCGGAAATAAAATTCTTGAAATTGCCGCTATCGGATCTACGAAAATATAAATCTGCCCCCACCGGATTAAAAAAAAAACTCCTTTCCTGAAAGACTTATCTACTTTCGAAAGACACCATTTTATTATTTATTCGTCGAGATATAGCTCGGTCGTTAATAAGTCTACTACGCCAACTATCACGGTCATGCGTCAAGGTCGGAATGTCAGCATATGGCCGTAAGTTCATTCTACCATCGAAGTGCAAGATAAAAAAAAAACGAATGAATGTTTGCAGGGAGAGAGAATTATTTACAACTCTATATCCAACAAATATTAAGTGCTATTCCCAAGTGGCCACCCATCTAGGTACTGGCCAGGCTCGACGTTGCTTAACTTCGGAGATCCTACATGAACCGGTGTTTCTATCGTGATATGGCCGTAAGTTCATTCTACCACCCGTACATCGAAGCTTACAGCACCTGGTATTCCCAAGTGGCCACCCATCTAGGTACTGACGAGGTTCGACGTTGCTTAACTTCGGTGATCGTACGGGAATCGGTGTTTCAACGTGATATGGTCGTAAATCTCAGAAAATAAGTTATGTATCTTTGTCTTGATTGTTATAACGTTTCTGCCGTGTCGTCTAGTCTTCTTCAGGTACCTGTTGATCCGAGTAACCGTTTCGATGAGAACTCTGTATTTAATCTACAGCTGTAAATTCTTCTCGTTTGGCTGGCCGTGTCTGGAGATATCTGATCTTGTTTGTGACTTCAATCCCTAGATTGGGTAAATCAGACCTATTTTTTGTTTTTGGTTGGTCTAGCTTGGGTATTCATGTGTTTATCATGCCAAACATCACACGGTCCTGCATCAAGGTCGGAAGGTCATTAGTATGGCATCGTGTGTCATAATATAGCTGGTCAATGGAGGTAATTGTTGGGCGACCAGCCCGTTTCACGCCATTGTTAGGTGTCCAGAGCAGTAGGTCACACGCGAGTTCTTGTTTTGCTTACCAGCAGTGTCCTGCAAAACGCCTTCTGCCTTCGCTTAAGCTTGTATAAATATCAGGGATGAATCCATAGAGCTGTCATTTAGTCGGATGCTGTCTCCAAGAGATGTCAAGTATAGATCATAGCATCCGAGTAAAGGTTCCATCAAGCTTAGACTCTAGGCTTTTAGTCCAATCGATGGCACCATACATTAACACCGCCTCTACAGTAGCTCAAAAGAATCTCCGCTTGAGGTTGTCCGGAAAATCAAATTTCTAGATTATATCCATTTTATTCAAGGCGGCCCGGACTTTAGCTATGTGAAGTTTCACATGGTTTTCAGTAGAATTTATCTCTCTTCCTAGGTAAGTAAAAGATTCCATAAATTTTATTGATTCTCCCGAGACAGTTTGTTTTGAGGCTTGCTGGTTGAAGCCTATGAATTCAGTCGTGATATAAATACTTGCTTAATAATATTAATAAAAATGCTTGTAAAATCTAGAATAGCCTAGAAGCATAAAAATCACTTGTAGATGAGGAACAAATTCTGTTTTTACAGATGTTCCTAATATAAGTGAATCTTTCTGACTTGCAAGAAGCGAACAGACTTTTAAAAAATACAAAATGAAAAAAAAATATCGATAAATCAAATGAACGTTTTCAGGGAGAGTACATTATTTACAACTCTATCTCCAACAAATATTAAGTATAGCTCTCAGCATCCTACTGTAGTCCCATCAATCTTAGACTCTAGGGTTTTCGGTAATGTCCAAGCGGTAGCACTATACATTCAAACCGCCTTGACAGTGTCGCGAACGGAGATCTCTTTGACTATAAAAAGCCACAGAAATGTTAAAATAATTTCAAAGAAAACGTTTAAATTCATGACCATCTATTATTTAAAATACAGTAATGTCTTGAGATACGAATTTAATTCTTTCCAAGAACGATCTCGTAACACAAAAGACTCCTTATCTCAAATCAATTTTACCCATTGAAATTAATGCGAATATTTCCAATCCGTTCCAGGCCCCTAAAAATTCGCCCCTGCTCTTTTTTCTCGTCTGTTGAATGAAGAAGATAAAAGCATCCGATGTCATCGACGGTATGAAATGTTTGGTTGAAGTGTGCAGCGACAGGTACAATTATTGTTGTTGTTCCTGGTGTGCTTTTTTGTGGTTATTAATTCGAAGTTTTAGTTTCTAAAATATAATTTCCTTTTTTTTGGCATTTGTGGCAGAAGAGCAAATACATAAGATTTGAACTGTCACAATTCAAAGCCGGTGGTTTGTATTCGACGGGGGAGGGGGGGGCGTGAAATTGCTATTAGTGATGATATGTCTACAGACTTGGAATTGGGGTTTATTGCAGGTCATATTCCTTTGGTGGTGTGGTGAGTGATGTATAACGGATAATCTTAAGAATGTGTATAGACTTGACTGATGCCTAGCATGAAGTGGGTTCTCTCTGAATATGTTTCCAATTTTTTGATCGAGTTTTAAATACTAGAGTTCTTGTGAAAGTTGAAATTAAAATAAATAAGCGTGGGACTTCTGGAATTATTCTGGAATGAGGATTACAAAAAAAACAAAAAAAAAGACACTGGAAAACTAATTCAATTACTTTCTCAATAGGAATTACCCACTTAAAACTATCAACAAATCATTTACTAAGGCTTCCAGCCAAAATAGAATTAGAATATTTCCGATCCATTCCAGACCCCTAAACATTCACAACTGCTCTTTACACTTACTTTCTTCGGAACCCTGGTATCACTAAAGGAATTTTACAGAATAATGGCAAAAAGACACAACACAACGCGAATTCGCGCGTCTTTGTCAAGGAGGGACGCACAGAGAGAGAGAGAATTCCGACAGAGATTGTCAGAGAGTTGAGCTGTTTTCTACAGGCGGCTTGAAAAGCTTGCCTAATAGGTAGAATGGGAAAGACGTCATCACACCTTCCTCCTTCAACTCACTGATACGCCAAACAGGGAGAAGGCGGACGTCGTCATGACAAGTGAGTTGCAACAAAATGCCGAATTGTGATCCGTTCAACAAGAAAAAACTAATTTATTGTAAGCATAAAATATTTCTTCTTATCTCCGGCAGAGTGTGGTGAAAATTTTAAAGGGTTAAATCAAATTTTTAAACCGTTTTTTTTTTTGTCCCTTGAGGTCGTCTGAAACAGTGTTATATATTAAAAGGAAAAAATAATGAACACGTGTCAAATTTGGCAGACATTTTTTTAATTACCGTCTGTTTATTTTTTTTAAAAATAGGTTGATTTCGAGGGGAATAAATAGTGTGACTTATTTGTTTACTTATATAATTACCATATATGGTACTCTAGTGACTTGTCGAGGCTTAGCCACGAATTAGACATGCATAAAAATTAATTCGCGCGTTTTAGAGAGAGAGAGAGAGAGAGAGAGAGAGAGTGTTCGGCCGTTTTCGGCAGGAGCCTTAAGAGGCTTGCCTAATAGGTAGAATGGCAGCGACGTCATCACTCCTTCCTCCTTCAACTCACTGATACGTTAAACAGGAAGAAGCGGAACGTCGTCATAACAACGGAATTACAACAAAAGCTGAATCGGTCTTCAGTTCAAGAAGAAACTATATTGTTGTAAGCATATCTTTTCTTAGAGGGTCAAATAAAATATTATAACCAGTTTTTCAGACCGTTAGAGGTGGTTTGAAACTATTATTAATAAAAATTATAACAGTTAATAAGAAACTAATCAGAGTAAACCTTCTCATTTCCACTGTTTGTAACGTAAATGTTTGTAATTTTAATGTAACTACAAAGATCGTGTTTATTTTAAAATATTTCGTTTTAAATGGCTGGGAACATTCCTATATATATCAGGTCATCCCATAAGTTCTGTCAGAATTTTGAATAAAGAAAACAAGTGACCAAATATTGCATTTAATTACAGATCCAATCAACAATGTATTTTCCCTGATTATCTATGATTTCCTTCCATCTATTAACAAGCTTACTAATTCCATTACTGTAAAATTCTTTTGGCTTTGATTCGAAGAACTCACAAATGTCAGTTTTAACCTACAAAAGCTGTTTCTTCCAAATGATTCTGTAAGCTACGAAACAAATGGTAGTCTGAAGGATCAAGGTCGGGAGAATAAGGTGGATGAGGAATTTTCTCCCAACCAATCTTTTGTGACGTGATTCTTGCTGTGTGTATTCGCGCATTGTCCTGACGAAACATCACCCATTTTCGATTCACTAGAGCTGGTCTTTTTTCCTCAAAGTTTGGTTCAAACGCTCTAATTGCTGACAGTATATTTGAGCATTAATTGTTGCATTAGGTGGTAGGAATTCAAAATGGATTATTCCTTGGCAATCTCACCAGATTGAAAGAAGACCCATTTGCCTATGAAGTTCCCTTCTCGGCTGTGGCTGGGGTCCTTCACCTTTACCAAGCCACTGTCTACGACGCTTAACATTTCGATAAACGATCCATTTTTGTCGCCAATCACAAGTCTATCCAATAAAGGTGAAACAAGTTGGCGAGAATGGAGAGAAGAGCAGATGTCAACTCGGGATTTGAGGTTGTTTTCAGACAATTCATGAGGAACCCATTTTCCAAGTTTAGGAACTTTTCCAAGTTGTTGAAGATGACGATGAATAGTTGTATGGTTTGAACTGAGAACCACTGCCAATTCCTCAACTGATAAAGCAGGATTTTCTTCAAGGGCTGTTTCAAGAAGCTTTTCATCAAACTCAACTGGACGTCCGGTTCGATCTTCATCTTCAAGGGTGAAATCTCCACCTCTGAATTTTGCAAACCATCTTCTGCAAGGTCTTTCATTCACACATTCCTCTCCATAAACTGAGTGAATGTTTCTAGCCGCTTCGGCTGCTGAGTTTCCTTTCTTGAACTCATAAAGCATTATGTGCCTCAAATGATTATTGGGTACTTCCATGTTAGCAGGGTTTTAATCAAACAAAATTTAATTTTATTGTTCTCTGAAATAAAATTTGATCAGTTTAAATGCATCTAAACATAAAAATAATGTTCAGCTCCATTAAACATTATAAAATACTCTTTAAATTTCGTTCATTTTAACAAAAAATTAAAATTCGGACAGAACTTATGTGATGACCTAATATATATATATATATATATATATATATATATATATATATATATATATATATATATATATATATATATATATATATATATATATATATATATATATATATATATATATTAGGGCAACACTTTTTCATATTTGACGGTTCTGCGTAGAATCCAGGTTCGATTCCTGTTTGAGGATAGATATCTTCTATGAAATTTCTCGGATATTCAGGCCGGTAAATGTTGTTAATCGTGTTCATTATAAATAGAGATTTATATATTTTTTATTATAAACAAATACATACATACATACATACATACATACATACATACATACATACATACATACATACATATATATATATATATATATATATATATATATATATATATATATATATATATATATATTATGAAATGAACTAAGTCCGACAATTATTTGAATATATATTTATTGTTCATAAGTTATTTTTATAGATGCAAATATTTGCATCTATAAAAATGCGTATCCAAATGTAAATAAATGACGTCACTTCATTCATTGTGTAAAGGACAAATTATTTTAAGACATTTTTATGTTTATACGTACTTTATCTAGATACAAATATTTAAGTAAAAGCTCTGTTTGTAATAAACAGTATTAACCACATTTACCGGCATGAAACAGTCTGTCGCCACTGAGTTTTGACTTCAATGTTCACTTTTATATTTACATACGCTCTATCTCTGATATTGAGCAATTTATCCCATAAATATAGCACACCTTAAAACTATATTTCTTCATATATATACATATATATATATACATATATATATATATATATATATATATATATATATATATATATATAGATAGGTAGATAGATAGATAGATATATAGTCAAAACCTAATGAGCCAGACAAACCTACCAAGGTTTCTCTTAGGCAGATCGTCAGGGTCAGCTGACCCTGACGATCTGCTTAAGTGAAACCTTGGTAGGTTTGTCTGGCTCATTAGGTTTTGACTAGGTCTGCTCTACGTTTGTATCGAGCTCTTTAGTTAGTTAGTTGTTAACTCGTATCGGGGTTTTTGATTGGGCCTTGAACCTGTATCTGTGCGATTATTTTCGACAGACTTTCATGTTCCTGGCTCTTTCTTTTTTAAAACCTTTTTTTTTCCCTTCGAGATTGATTTCGCTATTGTTAAATCAAGAATTCGAAGCTTTTTCGACACGAGTATAGTTACCTACATTTATTTATACATATATATATATATATATACATATATATATATATATATAAATGTAGGTAACTATATATATATATATATATATATATATATAATTATTTATTTGAATATTACAACATAAATATGTTATAAAATCACGACAAAAGTAGCCATTTTGTTTCAACACTTCTTGTGTCTTGTCAAGTGATGATATAGAATATAGAATAAAATCATAAAAAGAATATTGATTGTTGGTTATTGGATTTCATTCCGTATATACCAATCCTAAACTTGGGTATATATATATATATATATATAGTCTCTCTTTTTTCAGTCTTTCTTATACATATCTATATTTCTTTATTTTAAATAGATATTTTCAATATTTACCCGTATTTATTTACATACAATCTACAAAGAGGTCATAATTCTTACGTATTTTCCTTCGATATCAGCAGAGAGTTTAAATACCAACATTAGAATTGTTTCCACTTAAAGATCATACCTTGACACTTTAATATCGATGTCTGCGCACGAAAGATAAATAGAATTTAATCGGCTGAGAAACAAACTGCGATAGACACATATGAACTGATTAAGACAAATCGATTTAATCAAACGATGGAACATCAACAGAATACGATATTAGCAGACAGCGATTTGATTAGGAAAGAGAGAGGAAATTGGAAATAGATTTATGCCGAATTTAAAAGTATTTACGCAATAGATACCCAGAGAATAAATTTTGAACAGAGATAGGTACAAAGGAAAAGTTGCTAAAAAGTCTACGGTTCGATCAAGAAGGAAGATTTTTTTAAAAAAATATGATGGGTTGAGATTTGATCGTAGACTGAGAAGCAGATTTTTGTTAAATAGTCTAGAAGTAGCAGTGAATTGTGGCTCAGATCTTCTAAGGCTGACCTCTAAGGTCACATGGAAGTATAAATAGGGAAGTCGTTTTTGATTGACCGGTTAAATCAAGCGTTGAAAATGTTAGAGAATGTGCAAATTGAAACAATAATTCCGTTATTTATTATGTTTTTAGTATTTTATGGATAGACAGATAAATAGATAGAAACATATTGAACAGAAATAGAGAGATAATGAACATAGAAAGAACAGGCATAGCTAGCGAGATAATGAATACACACACAGAAACATATATATATATAAATATATATATATATATATATATATAGATAGATAGGTTGATATAGATATAGATATAGATAGATAGACAGAGAGACAGACACAGAGAAAAATAATGAGCAGAGATAGATAGATAGATAGATAGATAGATAGATAGATAGATAGAGAAAAGCCGGAATAGATAGATAGATAGAAAGAGATAGATAGATAGATAGATAGATAGATAGATAGATAAAATCCGAGATAGATAGATAGATAGATAGATAGATAGATAGAGAAAAGCCGGAATAGATAGATAGATAGAAAGAGATAGATAGATAGATAGATAGATAGATAGATAGATAAAATCCGAGATAGATAGATAGATAGAGAGAGAAAAGTCGGAATAGAAAGATAGATAGATAAATAGATAGATAGAAAGATAGAGAGGCAGAGATAGATAAATAGATAGATAGATAGATAGATAGATAGATAGATAAACGCCGGAGTAGATAGATAGATAGATAGATAGATAGATAGATAGATAGATAGATAGATAGATAGAAGCCGGGATAGATAGATAGATAGATAGATAGATAGATAGATAGATAGATAGATAGATAGATAGATAGATAGATAGAAGCCGGGACAGATAGATAGATAGATAGATAGATAGATAGATAGATAGATAGATAGATAGATAGATAAAAGCCGGAGTAGATAGATAGATAGATAGATAGATAGATAGATAGATAGATAGATGTACAAACTGATATAGATAGTTAAATAGATAGAGAGATAGATAGAGAAAAGCCGGAATAGATAGATAGATAGATAGATAGATAGATAGATAGATAGATAGATAGATAGATAGATAAATAGATAGATGGAAGGAAAGAAAGAAAGAAAGACAGAACACGAGCAAAGATAGACATAGATAATAAACAGAGATAGTTATGCCCTTGTGCAAGTTAATTGAAAGAAAACGAAAAATTCCGTTTTATTTACTTTTTTCGTATTTTACGGGAGGAGACGATGGAATCGACACGGTCAACCAAGAGACTCCCAGAAAGATTCAGGTGTGGGTGTATACAGCCATTTGCTTATTTGTCCTGTATCTAAGACCAGAAGAGAGGGAGATGCGTCAATTTGACGAGAGACTTCGCAGGTGGACAGAAACTAAAAGAAGGACAAATGTTTCTCAGCAAAAAGATGAGACCAGAATGCAAATTACAAATCGAGGATACTAAAATTAAACAAGTACACAAATTTAAAATATTCTAATACTGCGCACTCTGACGTTCTAGGGAATATAGGGGAAGGACTAAGAGGTATTCCAAAAATCTTAGGAACAGAATTAAGAGACAAAATTTTCGTTCAAAATAAAGGAAAGTGTAATGAAATGTTATGTAATATCAGTCCTCCTATATGGCAGTGAATACTGGACAATCTCCTCACAGATGAAGAAGAGACTTGAAGCAAGAGAAACAAAGAAAAGAGTACTGAACTCTTATGTAATATCAGTCCTCCTATATGGCAGTGAATACTGGACAATCTCCTCACAGATGAAGAAGAGACTTGAAGCAAGAGAAACAAATAAAAGTGTACTGAACTGTTATGTAATATCAGTTCACCAATATGGCAGTGAATGCTGGACAATCTCCTCACAGATGAAGAAGAGACTTGAAGCAAGAGAAACAAAGAAAAGAGTACTGAACTGTTATGTAATATCAGTCCTCCTATATGGCAGTGAATGCTGGACAATCTCCTCACAGATGAAGAAGAGACTGGAAGCAAGTGACACAAAGACAAGAGTACTGAACTGTTATGTAATATCAGTCCACCTGTATGGCAGTGAATGCTGGACAATCTCCTCACAGATGAAGAAGAGACTTGAAGCAAGAGAAACAAAGAAAAGAGTACTGAACTGTTATGTAATATCAGTCCTCCTATATGGCAGTGAATGCTGGACAATCTCCTCACAGATGAAGAAGAGACTGGAAGCAAGTGACACAAAGACAAGAGTACTGAACTGTTATGTAATATCAGTCCACCTGTATGGCAGTGAATGCTGGACAATCTCCTCACAGATGAA
The DNA here is from genome assembly GCA_964036315.1 of Acanthosepion esculentum. NCBI lineage: Eukaryota > Metazoa > Mollusca > Cephalopoda > Sepiida > Sepiidae > Acanthosepion > Acanthosepion esculentum. The sequence goes on along the minus strand of OZ038519.1, from coordinate 7,848,903 downwards.
GAAGAGACTGGAAGCAAGTGACACAAAGAAAAGAGTACTGAACTGTTATGTAATATCAGTCCTCCTATATGGCAGTGAATGCTGGACAAACTCCTCACAGATGAAGAAGAGACTTGAAGCAAGAGAAACAAAGAAAAGTGTACTGAACTGTTATGTAATATCAGTCCTCCTATATGGCAGTGAATGCTGGACAATCTCCTCACAGATGAGGAAGAGACTTGAAGCAAGAGAAACAAATAAATGTGTACTGAACTTTTATGTAATACCAGTCCTCTTATATGGCAGTGAATGTTGGATAATATCTTCACAGATGAAAATGTAGTTCATATATTAAAAACAATTCGTCTGAAAAATGAAACATTTTCTCAAAATAAATGTTAGGGAAAGGATTAGTATAATACGACGTCGTAGTATAGCCATACATATATAGCTTCTTTTGCAAAGTTGTTCCGTATGATCCATTATAATATCAATTTTTTTCGTTATTGAAAATAGAAATGAGTCGGATATTTAGCCTGTAGTGCGTCCGGCTAAAATAAAATAAACTATAATATATATATATATATATATAAACAAAAGAAGAATTCAAATAAGGTATTTGCGTTTTCCTTTAAAACCCTTATCTCTTTCTTTACCTCTCCCTCTGAAATTCTCTCTATACTTTTGTCTCAAGCAAAAAGCAGGCAACCTTCAAATAAAAAGAGGAAGAAGAAAAGACTGGACCCGGAAGTAAAACGCCGGAAGTTTCCGGGACAATGGTCTACTATTTATGCCTATAAATCTATCAAAATAAGATTAGCCAAAAATAATTCGCGATGAATCGTTTAAAACCAGAAAATATTTTTAGATTACAAAAATTTCTGGCCGATAATAATGATTTACTGATACAACTCCTACTAATTATTCCATAGCTGGGGGAATTGGTAGATACATAACTTCCCCAAAGATATCTGCACAAGCCACTTCCCAATACACCACCTGCATATACAAACTGACAGCACCTCGTATTTCCAAGTGGTGACGTTGTTTAATGTCTCTGATAGTAAGGTAGTCAATGATTCAACCTAATATGTGTGTAAGCCTGTTACACTACACGCGCATTCAAACACGAGGTATTCCCAAACTGTCACCATTCAAGGTAACCAGCCCAGACGGGGCTTAACTTTACTAATCTTACGGCGATAGGGCCATAAGCTTCCAAAATAAATTCATTCAGTAGCAAATTATATTTTGAATGATTACTCTACTGAACTCGACAATTTCAAATTCTGAATAATTATCCAGTACACCACACGGAAGTACCAGCTTACGTCACCTGGTATTGTTAAGCGGTCACTCATCTAGGTACTGTCCAGCATCAACGTTGCTTATCTTCGGTGATCGTACCAGAACAGGTTCTTCAATGTAATATGGCCGTACGCTTATTATATCCAAGTTTACTGCACCTAGAATATCCAAGCGGTAACCAATCTAGGTACTAGCCATGTTCGACGTTGCTTAACTTTGGTGGTCTTACGAGAACCGGTGTTTCAACATGGTATGGCCGTAAGCCAGCTATACCACCCGCGCATCTAAGCTTACAACACCTGGTATTCCCAAGCGTTTACTCATCTTGGTATTGATTAGGTTCGACGTTGCTTAACTATGGTGATTTTACCGGAGCCGGTGTTTTAACGTGATACGGTCGTAAGCGAAATGATAGTCGAGACGGCTCGTTAAATGACAACATACAAGAGCAAATTAAACTCTATCATCAGACGTCGAAACATGCTTGACAGTTGACGTACACGGAGTTCTTCCGAATTGCAACTTGGAAATTCTCACACATCGCAGCCATGGCGGCGATGGACAAATTGACAAGCATATGGAGGAGCAAAATCAGCTTTCAAACAAATTACAAACTGTATAAATAACTGGTAGTCCCCGTTCTCCTATATATGGATGTGAAATGTGGACACTGTTGGCAGATGCAGAGAGAAGAATCCAAATGCATGGGGAAACTTGGCATCTTATATTGGGAACATAAAACCAATGGGTTTGTGCGGAAAAGGATTGAAAGTTATGTGGGACGCCAGGAACCTCTTCTCGACACTGTCAAACGGAGAACATGGCGTGGTTTGGACACATTACAAAGCACTACAGCCAGTGCAAGACCAACATGCAAGGCACCGTTGAACGTAGACGCAGGAGAGGACGGCAACGCAAGAACTGGTTGGACAATGTCGAACAATGGACAGGTATGACTGTATCAGAATTGCTGATGGCTGCCGTTGATAGACCGATGTGGAAAAGAGTTAGTGTGGCTTCTGCATTCGGATTCGACTTACGATTACAAAAGTCAAGGGGATGATGATGATTATGATGATGATGATATCTATCTATCTATCTATCTATCTATCTATCTATCTATCTATCTATCTATCTATCTATCTATCATTACAAGGCACGACAGCCTGTGCAAGGCCATCATGCAAGGGACCTTTAAAGGTGGGCGTAGGAGAGGACGTCAATGGTTGGACAATGTCAAACAATGGACACGTATGACTGTACCAGAATTGCTGATAGCTGATAGACCGTCGTGGAAAAGAGTTAGAGTGTCTTCTGCATTCCGGTCCGCCCTACGATTACAAAAATCAAGAGGATGTTGATGATGATGATGATGATGATGATGATGATGATGATGATGATGATTAAAAGAAACATACACACACACACACACACACATATATATATATATATATATATATATATATATAGATAGATACATAGATAAATATGAACAGACTGAGATAGATAGATAGATAGATAGATAGATAGATAGATAGATAGATGAACAAACTGAGATAGATAGATAGATAGATAGAAGCAAGCATTGTCTGAAAAAGTCATAGATAGATATAAAGATATATATGAAAAGAGATAAATAAATTGATAGATGGATGGATAAAGAATGATACAGAAAGAACGAAAGATAGATAGATAGATAGATATGAACAGACTGATAGATAGATAGATAGATATGAACAGACTGATAGATAGATAGATAGATAGATAGATAGATAGATAGATATGAACAGACTGATAGATAGATAGATATGAACAGACTGATAGATAGATAGATAGATAGATAGATAGATAGATGGATAGATATGAACAGACTGATAGATAGATAGATAGATATGAACAGACTGAGATAGATAGATAGATAGATAGATAGATATGAACAGACTGATAGATAGATAGATAGATAGATAGATAGATACATACATACATACATACATACATACATACATACATAGATGAAGAGGCGGCCGAGATAGATATTTATGCCTGTACCAGAATTGTTGCTTGCTGCCGTTAATAGACAGTTGTGGAAAAAAAGTTTGTGTGGCTTCTGCATTCGGACCGCCCCCTCCTACGATTAGAATATTCAAGGGGATGATGATGATGATGATGATGATGATGATGATGATGATGATGATGATGATATCTAAGTGTTGCAACCTTGGTCAATTATCGAAGAGCGACATTTTCGTATTGTGTCACTCTTCCGCAGACAGGCATGGCTAAAAATAATTGCGATGCTTTACGTAATATCCTCCTCTTTCTCTTCAAAGCCATATATATATATATATATATATATATATATATATATATATATATATATATATATATATATATATACAGAGTAAAACTTCTTGATGGGTTTGAGGAGGGAAAAAACGAAGAATGCAAGGAGGACATGTTTTAGGAGGGTTGATAGATTTTTCTGCAAAAAATACGTTTGGTTCTCGATGTTTCTTCGCCGTGAAAACGAGACCAACAGAGATTTATGGCGGGTTAATCATAATGTGGGCGGGAATGCAGAATTGGATAATAAAGATATATTTCTTGATAAAAAGGATGAAAATAGAGTTTGTGTGCACGTACGATGGCCATTAGAAAAATATACGAGGAAATATAAAAATACAAAATACAAGGTGCGATGGATAAATTGTCGCGTAAATGAGGCAAAAATGAAAATAACACTGATTTCTCATTTACACAGATTTACCAAAATTACGCAAAAATATCTTGCAAAACTATTTCAGTATATTCATATCTATTTATTTATCTATCTATCTATCTATCTATCTACTCAGTCTGTTCATATCTATTTATCTATCTATCTATCTATCTATCTACTCAGTCTGTTCATATCTATTTATCTATCTATCTATCTATCTATCTATCTATCTATCTATCTACTCAGTCTGTTCATATCTATCTATCTATCTATCTAGCTATCTCAGTCTGTTCATATGTATTTATCTATCTGTCTATCTATCTAGCTAGCTAGCTCAGTCAGTTCATATCTATGTATCTATCTGTCTATCTATCTATCTAAGTCTGTGCAAATCTATTGATCTATCTCTGTTCATTATCTATCTCAGTCTATCTATCTATCTATCTATCTATCTATCTATCTATCTATCTATCTCAGTCTGTTCATATCTATTTATCTATCTGTCTATCTATCTATCTATCTAGCTAGCTCAGTCAGTTCATATCTATCTATCTTTCTATCTATCTATCTATCTATCTATCTATCTATCTATCTATCTAAGTCTGTGCAAATCTATTGATCTATCTCTGTTCATTATCTATCTCAGTCTATCTATCTATCTATCTATCTATCTATCTATCTATCTATCTATCTATCTATCTATCTCAGTCTGTTCATATCTATTTATCTATCTGTCTATCTATCTATCTATCTAGCTATCTCAGTCTATCTATCTATCTATCTATCTATCTATCTATCTATCTGGGTGACGAGACAATGACACAAGCACTTTATGATGTGGAGCCGCCTCCTGCCATCCCTCAAATTGCCCAGTTCCCGAAACCACTCTCACGGCTGGCGTCGCTATGCCACTAACCCTCTCCCTATTAGTGCAACGATAGATAGATAGATAGATAGATAGATAGATAGATAGATAGATAGATAGATAGATAGATAATTAATAGACTGAGATAGATAATGAACATAGATAGATCAATAGATTTGCACAGACTTAGATAGATAGATAGATAGATAGCCATGAACAGACCAAGATAGATAGTTAGAACAACGTTCGAGGTACCGCCGGAGGGTTTTGAGTACCTTGTAGCGGGAGTTTTATCCATTACTTATAACGAGAAAAGATACCACACATTGATCCCGTCCAAAAGACCGGAAGTCGACCAAACTGAAATGTTTTCGTCAATGTTGGCACTGGTCTGTTAAATGTATATATGACGCCATCTTGATGTGCTAACAACGAACAATCTCTTTGCAAACTAAAGAAACCAGAAAAAAATTAAAGAAACAACTTAATTTTTCTTCTCTTGTTTACAAACATGAAGTCATATTAACGTTCAAACGAAAAATCCTGAGTTTTTAAAATACTTAAGAAGGTGAAAAGGAATAACTGATAATATTGTTTTCCCTGGTGTTGAGTTTCTAAGAATTACGTCCACACATCTCTCCGTCCTGAAAGTTTGAAAAATATTTACATATTTTGGATCCAGACATGCCTTTCGTTGCAAGTAAACAAGTCAAGAGAATTAAAAATTAGAAAAAAGAAAATCTCCTCTTTGGTTTGAATGAATTCAATATTATCTAAGGACAGACAGATCCCTGAATACGGACGGTAAATAAACACAAACATGTACGTACGCACAAACACGCACACTTACGAATATATATTACGATCTGAAGCCCACATCATAATAAAGGAATCATCATAGATTTACATACAAAAAGCAATATTTAATGTTTTTCAGTTAGGCTTCGAAATTCAGAACTTCCTAAATTATAACGTTTATTTAAAAAGTCAAATGAACGGTAAACCTGATTAACGAATGAAAATCAATCACACACACAGAAACAGACAAACATATATATACATATACAGATACTTACATATATACATTATCATTTAATCCCATATAGACTAAACAGAATTATTATATGAAGATATATTTATTATTTTACAGTTAAGCTTAGGATAGGTTAGTTTCTTGGATCTTCGAAAGGACACACGTCGACACAGGCACACACACACTTTACGAATATACACCGCTGGTCAAAATCTTAAGACCAGATACAAAAGGGTTAAAAAAAATATAAAATACTGTTACTTTAATAAAAATATATTTGCGAATCATTTATATTTAATTAGAAAATGTTTATCAACAAACAAGTGACCATTTTAAGCTTTTAATTGATTAATTTAAACATTGAAAAAAAGATTTTTTGGTTGGTCATAAAGATAACAACATGTAAATAAAAATAGCAAATACAG
>OZ038519.1:7827574-7837574 GCA_964036315.1 Acanthosepion esculentum | reverse complement strand
TTTACATTGTTTGGACTGTTGTCCTCATCTTTATTGCCATATTCACCTTCAAAAGCTGTCTCTATTTCTGAGCTGAGGTATTGTAACTATTTACACTATTTACATCGTTCGGACTGTTGTCCTCATCTTTACTGCCATATTCACCTTCAACATCTGTCTCTATTTCTCAGATGAGGTATTGTAACTATTTACATTGTTTGGACTGTTGTCCTCATCTTTATTGCCATATTCACCTTCAAAAGCTGTCTCTATTTCTGAGATGAGGTATTGTAACTATTTACACTATTTACATTGTTCGGACTGTTGTCCTCATCTTTATTGCCATATTCACCTTCAACATCTGTCTCTATTTATCAGATGAGGTATTGTAACTATTTACATTGTTTGGACTGTTGTCCTCATCTTTACTGCCATATTCACCTTCAACATCTGTCTCTATTTCTCAGATGAGGTATTGTAACTATTTACATTGTTTGGACTGTTGTCCTCATCTTTATTGCCATATTCACCTTCAAAAGCTGTCTCTATTTCTGAGCTGAGGTATTGTAACTATTTACACTATTTACATCGTTCGGACTGTTGTCCTCATCTTTACTGCCATATTCACCTTCAACATCTGTCTCTATTTCTCAGATGAGGTATTGTAACTATTTACATTGTTTGGACTGTTGTCCTCATCTTTATTGCCATATTCACCTTCAAAAGCTGTCTCTATTTCTGAGCTGAGGTATTGTAACTATTTACACTATTTACATTGTTCGGACTGTTTTTCCTCATCTTTACTGCCATATTCACCTTCAACATCTGTCTCTATTTCTCAGATGAGGTATTGTAACTATTTGCATTGTTTGGACTGTTGTCCTCATCTTTATTGCCATATTCACCTTCAAAAGCTGTCTCTATTTCTGAGCTGAGGTATTGTAACTATTTACACTATTTACATTGTTCGGACTGTTGTCCTCATCTTTACTGCCATATTCACCTTCAACATCTGTCTCTATTTCTCAGATGAGGTATTGTAACTATTTACATTGTTTGGACTGTTGTCCTCATCTTTATTGCCATATTCACCTTCAAAAGCTGTCTCTATTTCTGAGCTGAGGTATTGTAACTATTTACACTATTTACATTGTTCGGACTGTTGTCCTCATCTTTACTGCCATATTCACCTTCAACATCTGTCTCTATTTCTCAGATGAGGTATTGTAACTATTTACATGGTTCTGACTGTTGTCCTCATCTTTACTGCCATATTCACCTTCAACATCTGTCTCTATTTCTCAGATGAGGTATTGTAACTATTTACATTGTTTGGACTGTTGTCCTCATCTTTATTGCCATATTCACCTTCAAAAGCTGTCTCTATTTCTGAGCTGAGGTATTGTAACTATTTACACTATTTACATTGTTCGGACTGTTGTCCTCATCTTTATTGTCATATTCACCTTCAACCTCTTGTCTATATTTCTGAGCTGAGGTATTGTAATTATTTACACTATTTACATTGTTTGGACTATTGTCCTCATCTTTATTGTCATATTCACGATTTGGCTTCCCTCTGTCTTTTCTACAAATAATTTCATAGCAACAGTTCTGCAGTGCATTTTCATCTGGTACCATGACTACGCGAATTTATGTGTGCTTTTAGATTGGTATCTATATATCCCAACCTTTTACTGTTGAAATAGCTAAATGCAACCGTCATTTCTATTCTAACCGTTTCTTTTCTCGCACTTCCCACCTGTGGAACTCGCTCCCGATTTCGTGCTTCAGTGATAACTACAATCTTCCAAAATTTAAATACAACGTCAATCGCCATCTTGAGTCCTGATCCTTTTTGGGCCCTTTCTTCAATTCACTCCATTCTCTATCATCTCATGTGCTTTCACTTGTAACCTCTTGCGTTTTAGTGTCATTATCACCTTTCTTGGAGCAAAATAATTAAAGACTATTTACCCTACGCTTATATGTGGGTGTGTCTCCATCACAGGCCTAAGGTAAAAAGTTATAGCATTAACGAACAATATCCGTGTCGGTTATATTCAATACGATCTGAAGGTTTGCAATATTTGCAGTCAAATATACTTCTGCAGAACGCAATAACGACTGAGCTATAACCTCGATGTCTGGTCCGGGACAATCAGAAAAGAGAGTTCTTTGAATAAATAATGGTGGCAAATTATTCTTTCTGCGCTTTAACCGGATTACTGGTTTTCCTTTGCCCCCGTTAACAGGCATTTAGAGGTGATGGTGAATGGTTGATGAAAACGAAAATGCATTGTGACAGTCCGTCAAATTCTATTTGTTTACGAAAACTTTCGAAAAAAAATAAGCGTCGAGCTTAAGGTCACATTTAGAGAAAAAAATAAATTGGTTCTAGGAACGTCGAAAGGAAACCGAATATTTTTGAGATCTTGGTCAGTATCATGAGAAATTCTCAAAAGCGTGTATGGAATATTTTCTTATTTTTCCGCTTGAATCTTGCTTACATATTTAGATGTTTCCTATTCCTTCATTCTAGTCTGGTCTGGTCTGGCCTGGTCTGGTCTGGTCTGGCCTGGTTTGGTATTCTTGATATATACTGGATGTAACAGCAAAATTGTCCAAATCGAGTAACAGCAAAATTGTCCAATATGCAATTGATAATAAAGTTATCCCATCATTTTGTAACATGAACTGCTTTTAAATGTATTATGGGGGTTTAATACATGATAAAATTTAGTTTTAAGAAATGCTATATTTGTGGGTAAAAGAGACCATGACCGGAAGATAGCGTTCATGAATGAAACAGACTGTCGCCACTCGGTGTTGAACACAGTGTCCACTTTTATATTTCTTTTTCACACAAGCTTTGTCCTTGATATTCGGGCACTTTTAGCCACAAATATAACAGACATCAAACTATATTTTTATCACATTGTGTCTAATTTAAATATGCACTACTGTTCGATAAAAGTGACTCACCTGATTTCTTTTATTAAAACTATTTTTTGTCTATTGTTTTGGGGGTTAAAATAATTTTTAATCTTCCTAACATAAGGACCCCTTCCCGACCCCCTAGGAAAAAAAAAAGTTTATTCACCCTAAGGTATTCTATTGATAATTATAAATTTTGATATAAATGAGATTCAGGAAAGAAAAAAAAAAAAAAAAAACTCTGTGCAAAAAAAGTGACTCAGATATCGCATAAAACTAGTAGATTTAAAGAGTTTTTGACAAAATATTGAAAACTATTTTACAATACACTCAGAACAATATTCTAGAGAATTCTAGAACAGCTTAAATTAAATCTAGAGTATTCCAGAATATTCCAGAAAGCCTGCTACAGTATAAAAACAACTTGAAATAGCCACCCAAGTCACTAACCAGATGAAAGGGTACTAACACGCATCAGAACCACTTAAGGCATCTATTATTGCCCTCTCAAAAGCAGGTAAGTCTACGAGAGAAATTGCAGCAATCAACTGTCTCTCGAGTGCTTAGGGCACATAATGATGCCACTCCTGTTCCAAGGAAGGAAACAAGGGAACGAAAGAAAAAGATTGATGATAGAACTGACAGGGTAATCAAGAGAGAAGTTGCGAAGAATAGGACTATAACTAGCCAAGAAATTGCAGCCAGTCTAAGCGAAGAGCAAGGTGTTAGTCTTGCCTCTTCAACAGTCCGTCGGTGGCTGTTCGAACAAGGCTACAAATCTTGTACACGAAGGTTTAAGCCGCTAATAAGCAAAGCCAACAAAGTCAAGAGATTTGAATGGGCTCACTATTACAAACATTTCACCGTAGAATATTGGAAGAATGCTCAACTCCACGAGAACGTCTATCTGTGCCTTCTGGGTCTCACAGTTCGCCACTGACCTGAGGTGGAACAACTACATTGAATCAATAGCTTCATCTACCGCAAGGAAAGTTGGTTCACTGTGTCGCGCCAGAAAGATTTTCTCGCTTGAGCCCATCTTTCAAATCGACAAATCAACCATTCTTCCTTGTATTGATTACTGTTGCCATATATGGTCTGGTACCCCCCGCTGTTCATCTTGAGGTTTTCGATAAAATCCAAAGACGGATATGCAATGTGTTAGATCATGATCTGGCATCACGTCTACAGTCACTTTCTAACAGACGTGCTGTGGCATCCCTTTGTTTTTTCTAAAAATATTTTCATGCCACTGACAAGCTACTTTCACTGGTACCCCCAACTGCAGTTAATTTAAGCGTGCTACTGGGTTGGCATGTCGGTCCCACCCTTTTAATGTTGAAACAGTTAAATGTCACCGCCTTTTCTACTCCTCCAACAGCTGCTTCTCTCGCACTTCCCGACAGTGAAACTCCCTTCCTCTTACTTGCTTCCTTGATAGCTGCAATCTTCAAATATTCAAATGTAATGTCAATCGGCATCTTCTTATGTCTGGATCCTGATCCCCTTCCTTCTCTTTATCCTTTCCTCTAACACCCCCCTCTTTTCTCTTACTTTCACTCTCTGTAACCCCGTTGCGTGCTAGTGGCACTCTTTCCTTGCATGGGGTGAAATGATTATAAAAATAAATAAATAAATTGTATCTATAAAAATAACGTAAAAATTAATTTTTTTTTCATTTACAAATTGCATCATCGGGGTTTTATTACACCGAGAGAGTTACAGTATAAGGTATAAAAATAAATAAATATATATTTATATATATATTAGAAATTAAATGATTTAAAATATAGTTTCTTCGCTACACAGGAATTACCATGTTTCAAAAACCGAAGCTAAAAAAACTTCAAATTTAATTATATAATTAAATTAATAGCATTACTTCTGTTTCATCTTCAAGCGAATTTTGGAATAACTTATTTTTAAATTTACTGAGTTTTAAACGCACATGTAAATTCATAAATTTCCTGTTTCCAAGGATACAGAGAAATACAATCATTTAGAGAGGAGCGGTAGCGTGTTCATTTTTATTAACTCTTGTTGTATCAATTATGAGTTACGTTCGAAAAAGAGGTTAAGTTTAGGCAAGGGAGGGGGCATTTTTCAACGAATTCTGACATCCGTTAAACGCATGTCGTCTGGGTTTTTAAAATTTTTTTTTTATTAACGACAAAAAGTTTTTCGGCATTTTTTTCGTACTTGTAGAATTAAACGTTCTTTCTAAAAGGTGTGTTTGGGTTAGAATACGTTATATTTAACCATAATTTTAAAATATTGTTTTTACTCTTAATTACTAAATCTAGTAAATGTAATAGAATTACTTGATTTTAAATAAATATAGTCTCTTAGTAATATTTATAAACCAATAACACGCAAGAAATTGTTTGCATCTCAAAACACACCAATTATACTGTACAATACAAAGCCATAGAATATTAATTAGGAAGGTTGTTTTATTAGTCATTATAATTTAGGTCTACCGCCAAAATATCGCGCGGACGTAGTAGTAATCATACCACGTGACATTTTAGGGCCAATTAGGAATTACTAGTTATATAATTCGGGGGCCAATTTCTCAGGAATATCAGTATAAATTCACGATGTTTGACAACGACAGAGTCTCTCAGATTCACCAAGGGCCACGTTACTCTAACTGCTGATATTCAAGACCTCATTCATTTCCACCCACACACTATAAAAAAAAAACGACTCTGCATCTTAGTGACCAGGATCAACCTTGGATGCCACCCATGGTATGTAAGGCATGTACTGAGTACCTGCATTGGTGGACCAAGAGCAAGAAGAGTTGTCTGAAATTTGGAATTCCCCTGATTTGGGGGGAGCCAACAAGCTACGGCACTGACTGCTACTGCTGTGCTATTGATGAGACTGGAATCAATAGAAAAAAAAACGGAGCAACTTCAAGCATCTTGATCTTCAGTCAGCACGTCGTCCTGTAGCTGGTTGGAATGAAATTCCAATACCTGTCTTTGGAGAACTTCCTGACATTAGTGAGAAAGATTTCTCAAGAGTTCAAGAAGAAGAAGACGAAAAAAAAAGAGAAGTGGTTTTTGACAATGATGTTCCACATCCAAAAGGAATTAAATGATTTCAATCACAATCTCAGCTTCTCAAAGTTCTCTTCCAAACTGTTGGCATCCAAATTGAAAGGAAAAACCCTCCTCTCCGACAGTGCTCACATCACCTTCTACCACAGCAGCCATCAACAGTACCTCCGTTTTTTTATCTGAAGAGAAGGACTTGGTGTACTTTACAGATATTGCGCAGCTTCTTCAAAAAATTGGAATGCCACTGTACGAACCCAAAGATTGGAGACAGTTCATTGACAGCGGCAAATGATCACTGAAGGAGAAATATGAAGCAGGATAACCAGAATGTGTGGTTTATTCGCAATGACCTGAAGATGAGGTTCACCAATTATCCATGCTTTCTGTGCATGTGGGATAGTAGGAACACGTCTCAGGATTACACGAAAAAGGACTGGCCTGTTGGGGAGGAAGTGCTGCCTTGCAGAGCAACGAACGTCATCGATAAGCCTCTTGTGGACAGAGACAGGATACGTTTCCCAACGCTGCGTATCAAGCTCAGCTTGATCAAGCAGTTCACCAAATCTGTGAACAAGGATAATGGCTGCTTCACTTACTTGTGCCAGGCTTTTTCCAGGATTAGCAATGGAGAAGTTGAAAGCTGCCATCATTGATGGTCCTCAAATCCATCAGCTCATCCGATATCCAGAGTTTGAAAACTCAATGTATGGAACTGGAAGCATGGGCGGCTATTGTTCTGGTCGTGAAGAATTTTCTTGGCAACAACAAGGCCAGGAACTCTGTAGAACTTGTCATCAATATGCTGACTGCTTTCAGAAACCTCAGATGCAAGATGAGCATCAAAATGGATTATTTATTCTCACATATGGATCGGTTTCCTGAGAATTTTTGATCAATGAGGACAAACAGGGGAAAGATTCCATCATGACAGGAGAGAAATGGAGACCCGGTTTCAAGGACGTTGGGATGCAGTCATAATGTGTGATTACTGGTGGACTTTGAGGAGAGACACCCCTGCCACTGATCATTCTAAGGGTTTGAATAAATGGAATTTCAGGCCCTGAATTTTGAATAGATGACCTACCATGCAATTTATATGCACTTACATTTATTCACTTTATTGCAATCTACGTTCGTAGCATTTAATTGATAAATTGTGTTAGAATTTTTTTTTCACTTAAAAACTTATTTTGTATGACAAATATTAACAAAATTCAATCAACAATAACACAAAAATGTAATCGATTTAGTCATGATTAGATTTTTAAAACATGAACATCGCACAAAAACATAACCTGATCGAGAGAAACGGATGTCATTGTCAGATTTAGCGGTGAAAAATTGTCATTTGTAAAAATATATATAATTTAAAAAATGTGTTTCCCCAGTGTAATTGTGTAGTTTTTTTTTAATAAAGCGTTAAGGTGGTCATTTTCAAAAATATCGCCTGAAGAGACAGTCAGGTCGAAACCAAGGTTGCGTATTTTAATTGACCTGCTGCTTTTTAAAGTTAAAGGCTGTACATGTTGTTTTTAGTTTTATTTATATTTTTTTTTCACATGTGTATTGAGCACATTTTAATACTACTGTTTCCTAGTTTGATTCAACTCTGACCATTAACCTTTTATATATATATATATATATATATATATATATATATATATATATATATAAAAGGTTAATGGTTTTAATAAAACAAGCTTTATTATGAATAATATAACAGACAACGTGTTTTGATTAAGTTTTTTTATATAATTTCCCATATGATCTTATAATGTTTTTCAGTAGATAAATTATACAAAAGCTGTCCAAATGTTTTATTTTTGCAAGCGCTTTCGGCTATACATTTAGCCATTTTCCAGTATGAAATATAATAACTCTTAACTGGAAATATCTTGTTGTATGTATGTATATATTTAGTATTATAGACTGTTTTATTTTCAAAACACGGTCAAAATATTGTGTCCATATTCATAGTTGATATTATTGAGTGTTGTTTTGTTTTTATTAATAAGGCTTCCATTATTTTTAGCCTGTTTTGTTTTTTGTTTAATTTATCTACTGAAAAGAAAAAAATCAAAGCACCTTGTCTATCATATTTAATAAAGCTTGCATGAAAGAAGGATTACTGCCTAAATACACAATATATATATATATATATATATATATATATGTGTGTGTGTGTGTGTGTGTGTGTGTGTGTGTGTGTGTGTGTGTGTGTGTGTGTGTGTATACCTGATGCGATGAGAACGAAAGTAATATATAAATACCAACGTTCACAGCATTAATCCAAAAGAGGGCTCGATACCGATAGTAGAGCGATATTTATTTATTTATTATAATTTTATCATATAGACAAAACCGTTTTACTCACTACAAAGATGCAACTTGGTTTCAGTGCATTTCAACTGCACTTCGACGGGTGAGGGTCGAAAATGGTTATCGAAGTGCAGTTGAAATGCACTGAAACCAAGTTGCATCATTGTAGTGAGTAAAATGGTTTTGTCTATATGATAAAATTATAATAAATATATAGAGGTGTATTTCGATAAGAAGAATTCTCTAAATTCTTCAATATGATTTGTTAAATAATATTGACAAATTCTGTTTATCTATTTTTTATTGAATGTTTTCAAATTTCGGAAGAAGTTGTTTTTGTTTTATCGGTGAATTTGCCAAAATTCAAATTAACTTTTATTTCACTCTATTTTTCTATTGTCAAATATTGCTACGTTCGTTTTCAAGGATTCTTCTGCGTGTTGTCAAGCGAATGAGTTTTAATAGTCTTTTATGCTTATATGCAATCTGTCTTCACGCCATGTAAATACAAATTTTACACATCAATATAGCATACCATAAATCTATATTTTAACACACACAAACGCATACACACACACACACACACACACACACACACATATATATATATATATATATATATATATATATATATATATATATATAACATTTGTGTATTTAGGCTGAAAATTCTCTTTTAGGCATGTCTGATTGAATAAATTATAGACATTATGTCTGCTAATTTTTAACAAAATCCGTTCATACTCACGAATAACCTTCTGTGTATTGATGTTGAAGGATGAGAGAAATGTGCTCTAGCTGTTTAAATTTATTTTATTTTCATTTCCCAAGTACTTTCGATCTTTTTCCAAGATCATCTTTAGGAGTGCAAGTAGTACAAAACTATACGCTGTTCATCGATATAAGTATTTATACAAAGTTGTGCGTTATTATCAATTACCGCAATATTTTTATTATGATTTTAAATACAAAACGGTTGACAGTGTGCTGAGCGTTCATTAGAACGTGAAAAAAATCATCCATTATGGAATTTTTTCTTCTATGTTATAATATCATAGTCACGCGCGCATTAATCCCTGAAGAAACTGTTCCTTTACTGGCATTTCAGAACATTACTGTAGTATTCATTGTTGATTCTGTTAAGTGCCGGCTTTAATTTTGCAATTTTAATATATATATATATATATATATATATATATATATATATATATATATATATATATATATATATATCAAGTATGTGGTGCGGGTTCAATTTATAAAAAAAAAAAAGACCTGATAAAACCGGAATTTATAAACAAGGATCATACCATTCATTAACGGATTCGAGGTTAATGTATTTTATTATTAAAAATTGTTTGCGAGAGTGATTCTTGCCATATCATTAACTTCATTATCTGCTTTTCGTATGAATGATTCGCGTAATATATATATATATATATATATATATATATATATATATATATATATATATATATATATATTATAGAGTTTTACATGTGGACAAAAAACTAACCACTACAAAGATGCATTCTTGTTTCGATGCCTTATTTGCCTCTTGACTGGTGGGAACTAAAATGGTTATGGACAATTCTACTAAAAAAAACAAGCCAGTTATAGTACGTCACTTCCTTAAAAACCTATAAGGAAATACGCCTTAAGAGGAAAGAGAGGGGCTAAAGAAATGGGGGAAGAAT
>OZ038519.1:7815074-7822574 GCA_964036315.1 Acanthosepion esculentum | reverse complement strand
CAGAAATGTTATTGCTATTGTTGTTTGAAGATCTTATTATATCTAAATAATCTTAAAATAGTCACAAACACCTCGAAAACTCTTCGGTAAATCGAATCGAGTTCTCTCAGTCACTGTGTGTTTATCTAAAAATAAATACGCTTAAATTCACCTTCTCTGCCGTGCGCCAACGGCTTCAGGGTAAAATTTCCGACTGACGAGAATTCAGCCGGTTTTCGATTCTAGGCAGAGGCAACCGGACGTCTAGCCACACTGATGAGCAGTGATACAGCGAAACAGTCTTTTTGTGGATGACAATATATATGCTCCTGAAAAATTTATTTCGGTTGAGCTCTCTGGGGAGGAT
The DNA here is from genome assembly GCA_964036315.1 of Acanthosepion esculentum. Classification (NCBI taxonomy): domain Eukaryota; kingdom Metazoa; phylum Mollusca; class Cephalopoda; order Sepiida; family Sepiidae; genus Acanthosepion; species Acanthosepion esculentum. The sequence continues at coordinate 7,822,228 of OZ038519.1, read as the reverse complement.
GTGTGGGTTTGTAAATAGTGACAATTACGGCTAATAATGCAAGACTCTTCGGTAAATCGAATCGAGTTCTCTCAGTCACTGTGTGTTTATCAAAAAATAAATACGCTTAAATTCACCTTCTTCTCTGCCGTGCGCCAAAGCCTTCAGGGTAAAATTTCCGACTGACGCGAATTCAGCCGGGTTTCGATTCTAGCCAGAGGCAACCGGACGTCTAGCCACACTGATGAGCTGTGATACAGCGAAACAGTCTTTTTGTGGATGACAATATATATATATATATATATATATATATATATATATATATATATATATATATCTATGTTTGATTGATTTATTGATGCTAAAAATTATTTCATTTTTTTATTTTCCTTTTCCGAGTACTTTCGATCTTTTTTCGATCATCTTCAGGTGTGCAAGTGGTACAAAACTCTATATTGTTCATTAGTAAAAGTATTTATACAAAGATGTCCGCTGTTATCCATTACCGTAATTTTTACGTTATGCTTTTAAATGCAAAACGGTTGACTATGTGCTGAGCGTTCATTAGAACATGAACAATTTATCAATACACGGAAAGTTATTCGGGAGTATGAACGGATTTTATTAAAAATTAGCAGACATATTGTCTGTAATTTATTCAATCAGACATGTCTAAAAGTCAATTTGGTGCCTAAATACACAAATGTAAAATTATATATATATATATATATGTATATATACATATATATATATATATATATATATATATATATATATATATATATATATATATATATATGAAGAAATATAGTCTGAAGATGTGCTATATTTATGGGATAAAGTGATCAATATCAGAGATAGAGCGTGTGTAAATATAAAAGTGAACATAGAAGTCTACACTTAGAGGCGACAGTCTGTTTCATGCTAGATGCAATCGTCAGGCCTGGCGATTGCATCTAGCATGAAACAGACTGTCGCCTCTAAGTGTTGACTTCTATGTTCACTTTTATATAATTTATATATATATATATATATATATATATATATATATATATATATATATATATATACATATATATATAATTTATATATATATAATTTTTATATATATATATGTATATATACATATATAACCGAACCCTTTATTTCGATCACTGGGGTAGACTGTTCTAGTTCCACGTACCATGTTTGATGGATGTCAGTTATCAGTTATCTCCTGCTAATTTTCCCTCTGAAAGTTCTCCACTGCCTTAACCGGGTATTGAACTCACACTCTTTGGGTCCTGTCACTGGATCTAACCAATGCCTTTATCCACTGTGCCATGTGTCCTTGAGGGTTCAGTTCGAAATTCCAACCACCTGAAGACGGCCGGAGCGTACAACGGCCGAAACGTTGTGACAAATATGGCGACAAAGATGAGGACAATAGTCCGACTAATGTAAATACTGTACATAATACCTCATCTCAGAAATATAGACAGACTTTGAATCTGGCCATCTAACTTCCTAGAATGCAACTCCAATTTTTATTATGTTTGGGGTGTGCACGCGAGAGAGAGAGAGAGAGAGAGAGAGAGAGAGAGAGAGAGAGAGAGAGAGAGAGAGAGAGAGAGAGAGCAATAAAACTCCTTGCAACACCAAAGATGAACTGAGGCAAGGATTATGGCAGCATTCACCAATTTAAGCAAGTAGACCGTTGAGAAGAGATGCAAGGGATGCTGAAGTCGTCTGGAGACCGTAATTGATGCCAATGGCGATTTATTGAATAAATTTACTCTTTCTACCGCATCATCCCTTACATCTGTCCACCTAACACCCCCAGACTTACCCCCACCACTGATTATTATTTTGTGGGGCGCAGTTGATCGAGAGACCAAAAAAAGTCCTTGTAACACCAAAGATGAACTGAAGGCAAGGGTTATGGCAGCATTCACCAACTTAAAGGAGACCGTCCAGAAGAGTTGCAAGAGATTCCAAAGTCGTCTGGGGGCAGTGCTTTAAGCCAATGACGATTTTATTGAAGAAACTTACTCTTTGCTAACTCGTCACCCCATACATCTGGCCACCTAACTCCCCAGACTGCAGAACCCTTGATTATTATGTGCGGAGCACAGTTGAACGAGAGACCAACACATCTCCTGGGAACACCAAAGATGAACTGAAGGCAATGATTATCGTAGCATACACCAATTTAAATGAGGAGATTGCCCAGAAGAGTTGCAGGAGATTCCAAAGTAGTCTGGAGGCCGGGATTGAAACCAATGGTGATTTTTATTAAATACATTTATTCTTGGAGATCACCCCTTAGATTTGGCCACCTAACTCTCCAGACTGCAACCCCCCTTGATTATTATGTGTGGGGCACAGTTGAGCAAGAGACCAATAAAACTCTTTGTAACACCAAAGATGAACTGAAAGCAAGGATTATGGCAAGCATTCACCAACAAGGAGACTGTCCAGAAGAGTTGCAGGAGATTCCGAAGTATTTGGTGGTTGAAGCCAATGGCGATTTTATTGAATAAATTTTCTCTTTAATCTTTTAATATATAGTATTTCAATATATTTTTGTGTAATTTTGGTAAATATATCTCTTAAAAATGCGTGTCGGTGTTATTTTCATTTTTGCGTCATTTAGATGACAATTTATCTTTGGCACTCTGCATATTCTATGTTCGAAAGGCTTATCGAGTCTTTCTTCTTGGAGCATTTGGTAAAGAATTTTTATTTTTTGTTTGTTCAAGATCATTAGCAAGGTATATTAGAACTTTTTTTTCATATATCAAAAGTAAACTTGACTCCATTCCACATAAATATCTTCATTTTTAAATAATAAAAAAAACAACGTTTTTTACCGTTTCTCTTGTAGAGCCACATATTCAGCTGTTACAGAATTTAATACGGATTCATTTATCCTGTAATAATGCAATAAATCTAAAGCAACGCTCTGTAAGCGAGTGATCAACGTAGATCAGCTTGCTGTACTCACCGTCTGGTTGATAGCTGCCCGTTTAGATTAGAGATAAGTAGTCCAACATCAATAAAATATATGCTTTTATATTTCACGAAAATTAAGTGTCGGAGTTATTCTTTTTCTTTTATTATCGGAGAAGTTATTTATTTCTGGAAAAGTTAGCAGCTTACTGTTACATCTCTACAGAGTTTAATTCAGAATTATTCTACTCATAGGCTGGAATGAAACCGTAGGTGATGAGGTTCGGTTGAAAATTCCAACGTAGATTACCTGGAGAAGGCTGAAGCGTAAAACTGACACAAACGTCGTGAATATGCCAATAAAAATAAAGACAACAGTCCGGGCAATGTAAATTGTGTTAAGAGGCAGATATAAAATATATAATGTTGTTTTTATGCGAGGGGGTCTTTGAGACATGTAAACAATTTCAATGGTGCCACAGTCCGAATAATGTAAATACTGTAATTAGTTACAATAATTTCTCAGAAATATAGTGAGACCCTGAAGAAAACCGAAACGTACAACGGCCGAAACGTCGTGAATGTGGCAAGAAAGATGAGAACAACTCGAATAATGTAAATAGTGTAAATATTTTCATATAAATAAAACACCTACAGTAAAATGAAATTAATATGAAAAGCTAGAATATGTAGGCCATTAAATGACCCATGTCCTTTGTACATACATGAGAAACTATATATTACTAAGTTTATAAAAAATAAAAGTTTACTGAATCTGAGAAATAAATTAGCTATTTTTTGCCGTCATTATCATAAATTTTACTTAAATAATATTTATATAAAAAAATGAAAAAAAAATGAGACCTGGTAATATACATACTTATACTTGATATGAAAAAATGAGTTTACATACTGTAAGTAATTCTAATACATTTACTTGTTTTAAAAAGAAATATATAAAAAAAGTAGTTAAATAAAACGTATTCTAACCAAAACATCCCCCAAAATTCTTTAAATATACAAATAGAAAAAATGCCGTAAGAATTTTTTGCCGTTAACAATAAAATTTAAAAAACAAAAAACAGACGACATGCATATAACGGATGTCAATATTCGTTGAAAAATAAATCCCTACTCATCCCTAAACATAACCCCTTTTTCGAACGTAACTAATAAATGATACAACAAAAGTTAATAAAAATGAACACGCTACCACCCCTTGTCTAGATGAGTGGATTTCTCTGTATCCTTGGAAACAGTGAATTATGAATTTTTGCCCTGCCTTTAAAACTCAGTAAATTTAAAAATAAGTTGCTCCAAAATTCGCTTGAGGATGAAATGGAACTAATGTTTTTTTAATTTAATTACAAAATTAAATTCGAAGCTTTTAACTTCCATTTTCCAAACATGGTTATTACTGTGTAGCGAAAAAAACATATTTTAAATCAGTTAATTTATAATATTAATGCTCTGTAAATTTACATTGAGCACTATTTTGTAAAAATAAAAATATCTACAAGAACACCGGATTATATAACTTACTGTTCTTTCTTTCTTCATATATATATATATATATATATATATATATATATATATATATATATATATATAAGTGAATATTGCCTTCAATGTTCACTTATATATTTACACACTATATATATATAGATACTTAAGCAGCAATCCTTCTTTCATGCACATTTCATTGAATACGACAGACAAGATGCTTTGATATAGTTTTTTGAACAATTTCTCATGTGATCGAATAAATTTTACATTTCGGTAGATAAATTATATAAAAACTGTCCAATGGTTCATTTGGGCTATGCATTTTACCAGGATGAAATATATTAACTGTTAACAAGAAACAGTTTGTTGTACGTATGTACTTATATAATTCTAACAGTTAATATATTTCAACATTTAAAATGACTAAATGTATAGCCGAAAGCGCTTGAATAAAAAAAACAATTGGACAGTTTTTATGTAAGTTATCACCCGAAAAGAAAAAAATTATTAGATCGCATGAGAAATTTTATAAAAAGATAAATCACAGGACCTAGTCTGTCGAATTCAATGAAACGTGCACATATATGCATATATATATATATATGTGTTTGTGTGTATAATCAAAATTAGATGTTAGTTTAATAACATACACACACATACACACTCACACACACACACACACACACACACACATATATATATATATATATATAAACAGCTATAGATAGATAAAGAAATGCGAATAGACTAAAATAGATAGATGCAAAAGGTCAATATCTATATATATATATATATATATATATATATATATATATATATATATATATATATATATATATATATATTTACATAAAAATAAAAACAGACCACTTTAAGGTTCCATGTAATAAATTATTTCACCACAACCCTTTTAAAGGACCGCGGATCATCAGACTTTACTTCCAAAGGTTGAAACGAAAAATGAAAAGAAATTTACAAATTTTTGATGGGCAGTACTAAATATATGTAAATTAACGCAGTGAGGAAGTGGGGGGGGGGAGAGACATGATTGAGTTAGATGTAATTTAAAATTTCTATTCTTTCAAATTTAATATTGTTTGAGGAAGTCCAGACATTGACACATTAAATCGGTTAACTTAACGGAAGTTATATATTGATATAGAAGGGGGAGAGGAGAAAAAAGACCTAAAGAGAAAAAGAGAGAAGGAAGTCATGAGAGAAAGTGTCACTAACTTTCTTTGGAATGAAAGGCCTGAAAAAGACGCTGTCGTTTTGCTTTACTTTGAGAGTTCATAAATATTATAATGTTTGATATAAATTTGAATGTTTAAACAGTCAATAAGGAATTTAATTTGATGTTTGTTAGCGATTTAAGTTTTTTTTAAAAACTTTATTACAAAAATTTTCAGAATTTAATTTGAAATAGTCGATTAGAAAAATATTCATAGAATTTACATTAAAATACTAAAATTTTATTTTAAAATATAAGTTGACTTCTAGTTGTAATTGATTATTAAGGTGATATCTATCAGTTTGAATTTTATTCATGAATTTAATTTGCGACTATTTTTAGATTGGTAATTTCTCTTACTTAAAGTTTAGTTTTTAAGTTAATATGGAGTGATATTTGTAGGTAATATTAGAGATCTGGCTCTGTCATATATTGTATACACACCCATGCAAGTTTCACATATACATACGTTCTTTTACATGTGCAGTCACTCATACAGGTACACGTGTACCGATATACACGGGTAATTTCATGTATTAATACCTACATATATCTTTTTAAATGTTTACGCATACTTACACACACACACACATATATCTATATATATATATATATATGTACTTAGTATTTCCCTAAAAAAAAATTTATTAAAATAATATTAGGTGATGACTTTAGTATTCAATTATCAAAAAATCTAAATATTTTCATCGATAATGATTATTAAAGGGTAATACATTTAAATGCAAAATTAAATTATGAATTTTAAAAAATTTCCTCCATATTGTAAAGAATTTTAAACTCACAATTCCAATTGGAGAATATTAAGGGAGAAAATGGCGTAAAATGTTATAAAGTATCGAGCCCTCTTTTGGATTAATGCTGTGAACGTTGGAATTTATATATTACTTTCGTTTTCATCACATCGGATATATATATATATATATATATATATATATATATATATATATATGTTTCATTAAAGACGACAGACAAGGTACTGAGATTAAGATTTTTATTTAATTTTTATTGTGTGCGAAAAAGTCATTTTCTGGACACACTACCCAGCCGCCTTACGTTACGCCTATCCGTCAACAGCTCCATCAGAACTCATTTAAACACACACACAAACTTTATAGTCTCAATGCGAAACGTACTAGTAGGAAATAAAACGTCTCTATAATTCAGGTACAAAAATGCAGCACAAACGACCAATTACAAAGTTAAAATAAAATCATCCTTGATAATGGCTGAAAGTATAGCCGAAAATGCTTGGAATTACAGAATTCTGGGACATTTTCTATACACAAGAAAGAAAAAACTTGTTCGAACACATGAAAAATTAAATAAAAAAAAATAAAAATGTATAGATGAAGGATTGCTGCATATATATATATATATATATATATATATATATATATATATATATATATATATATATATATATATATTTGTGTATTTAGGCATCAATCCTTCTTTCATGCACATTTCATTGAATACGACAGACAAG
>OZ038519.1:7802574-7807574 GCA_964036315.1 Acanthosepion esculentum | reverse complement strand
CTCTTCCTCCAACCCTTCTATAACCCCTTGCGTGATAGTGGCCTCCAGCCTTGCTTGGGGTGATACGCTTAAAAAAAATATATATATATATATATGTGTGTGTGTGTATAGGGAGAGCATATCATTGTTCAAATATATATTATTTAATATAACATACAACCAATATCTATTATGTTTTGTCATAAGCTGTACCCATAGTCAATGTATATATATATATATATATATATATATATATATATATATATATATATACATATATATGTGTGTGTGTGTGTGTAATGATAAAACTACGCATGTGTAGTCCTTAAGAAAGCTTTATCCAACTGAGAATACAAGCTTCGCGCATAATGTCCTTTTATAGTCCCAATAAACTGAAATAGCTCTCTCAAAGTGTAAAGTAACAAATCAAGGGAAGACCACTCTTGATTATTCATAACAATACTTATATATATATATATATATATATATATATATATATATATATATATATATATATATATATATATATATATATATATATATATATATGCCATTCATTTTTTCCGGGGCTTATCAGTGCCGCACTCTCAAACACGATGTTGACTTTATTCATCGGGGATTTAAATTTCAAATTATAATCATGAGTGTAAATCACATGTGAGGTTTTCTTTTCTTTTTCAGAAAATAAATTCGAATTTCCATCATTAAGGCTCTGACATGACACGCGATGCAAACATTAAGATTTGAAAATCAAATTTATGGAGGTGAAGCCTGTTTAATATGGCTTCGAAGTCAGACCAAGACGAATATATTTGCGTGTCGAGAAAGAAAGGGCGAGAAAGGAAATCTAGCAATGTATTTGAAATGGCAGATCATTTCAAAGACGTCATAAAATCACGGAGACGTGGGAAAACGTAATTCTCGCGAGATTTCGAGAGGATTTTTTTGTTGTTGGAAAGAAAACATACTTTTGATTGTCTTTCCTTCTTTTTCTATTTTACTTTCGAATTTTACTTTTCCTTTATTTTGTTCGAATTTCTTTCGCATTTTTCGTCATATTTCTCACTTTTTCTTTTTTCTTTTTATCTATTTTCTTTCTCGAATTTCTTTCGCGTTTTTGTTTATTCTCCTTTTCTCTCTGTTCGTTTCTTTCTTTTTCCGTTCTTTCTTTCATTTTTTCTCTTTCTGCTTCGTTCTTTCCTTTTTATATTTTTTACTCACATTCATTCATTCTTCCTTTCTTTTTTGTTACTTTTTATTATTCTTTCTTTTTCATCTTTTTCTTTCTGACTTTTCCTTCTCTCTTTACATTTCCCGGGCGGCTTTCTTTCATTCTCCTTTTAGTTCATTCTTTCCTTCCTCGTTCTTTCTTTTCCCTTTCTTTCTTCTTATTGCTTTCATTATTTTATCATTCATAATTTTCCGTTCTTCATTTTCTCTTCAATTTCTTGGTTTTTTCTTTCACGTTCTTTATTCGTTTTTCTTTGTTTTTTCTTTTCTCAGTTTTATTCTAAATTTTATTTTTTCTTTCTTTCTATTTTTCTTTCTTTCTCTGTTTCACTTTTTCTTTCTTTCTTTTTCTTTCTTTTTCTTTATTCATTTCATTCGCTGTTTTATTTTTTCTTTCTTTTCCTTTGTTTTTTTCCATTTTTCTTTCTTTTCGTTATCTGATTTACTTTTTTCTTTACATTCTTTATTCTAGTTTTTCTTTCTTTTTTCTATCTTTATTTCTTTCTCTGTTTTACTTTTTCTTTCTCCCTTTTCATTCTCTATTTTACTGTTTCTTTCTTTTTTTCTTTCTTTCTTCTTTCTTTCGTTTCATCCTCTATTTTATTATTTCTTTCTTTCTTTTTTCTTTCTTTCATTCACTGTTTTACTTTTTCTTTCTTTTCTTCATTCTTTTTTCTTTCTTTCTTTTCATTCACTGTTTTATTCTTTCTTTCTCTCTTCTCTTTCTCTGTTTTACTTTTTCTTTCTTTCTTCTTTTCTTTCTTTCTTTCTTTTTTGCTTTTCATTCTCTGTTTCACCTTTTCTTTCTTTCCTTCTTTCTTCTTTCATTACTTGTGTTAATTTTTCATTATTACCTCTCATTTCATTTCCTGTTTTACTTTTTTCTTGTCATAATTCATCCTTTCTTTCTTACTTTCTTTCTCTCTTTTATTTTTCTTTCTTTCTTTCTTTCTTTCTTTCTTTCTTTTCATTCTCTGTTTTAATTTGTATTACTTTCCATTCGTTTTTCTCTTTTTCTTGTTTATTTCGATTTTTCTTTCTTTTCTTTCTTTCATTCTTATTTCCTTCTTTCTTTTTTCTTTTATCCTCCATAATTTTCCGTTCTCGGCCTTTTTCTTCTAGTTTTATTTCCTTATTTATTTTTCTCGTTCTTTCATTCTCAATTTCATTCATTGTTTTACTTTATCTTTATTTCTTTTTTTTCATGCATATTTTTCTTTCTTTTCTTTCTTTTATTTTCTTTCTTTCTTCTTTCCCTTTCAGAGTTCTTATTTCTTTCATTCTAGTTATTTTTATTGTTCTTATTTTTCGTTTTCTTATTTTCCTTTCTTTTCTATTTTCTTTCGTTCTCCCTCATTCCTTTTTTTATTTATTACTTATTCATTCATTCATCATTCTTTTATTTTCTTTCTTATGTTTTTTGTTTCTTTTCCTTTTCCCACTTTGTTTTCTTTCAATTTCCTTTACTTGTTTTTTTCTTTCTCGTTCTTTCTTGTTTTAATTTCTATTTCCTTTCATCATTCATAGTCTTCCTTTTTTCGTTTTTCCTTTCTCGTTGTTTATTTAGTTTTCTTTGCTTTTTTCCTCCATTTCTTTTTTTGTTACTTCTTTTCTTCTGTTTTTCTCCTTTTTCTTTCTTTCTTTCTTTCTTTTTTCTTTCTTTCTTTCTTTCTTTCTTTCTTTTTTTCTTTCTTTCTTTCTTTCTTTCTTTCTATCTTTCTTTCTTTTACTCCTTTTCTTCTTTTCTCTGTAGTTTCTTTTACCTTTGTTTTTCCTCTTTTTCTTTGTTTTCTTGCTTTTTGTTTTTCTTTTGTTTTTTCGTTCTTTCTTTCGTTGTTTTACTCTTTTTCCTTTTGTCTTTCTTTCTTTATTTTTCTTTCTTTATTTCTTTATGTGTTTTACTCATTTTTCTTTTTCTTTATACTTCCTTTCTTTCTTTATTCCTTTCTTTCTTTCTTTCTTTCTTTCTTTCTTTCTTTTCCTCCATTTCCTTATTTCTTTGTTCTTTCTTTCTTTCTGTTTTATTTTTTACTTTCTTTCTTCCTTTCTGTCTTTCTTCTTTGTTCATCCTTTTTTTGTTTCTTTCTTTCTTTGATTTACACCTTTTCCTTCCTTTCTTTATTTTATTCTTTCTTTTCCTCCATTTCCTTATTTCTTTGTTCCTTCTTTTCTTCTGTTTTACTACTTCTTCTTTCTTTTTTTCTTTCTTTCTTTTCTTCTTTTTTCTGTTGTTTCTTTCTTTTTCCTTTCTTTTTCTTCTTTTTCTTTGTTGCTTGTTCGTTGGTTTCTTTGTTTTCTTGCTTTTTTGTTTTTCCTTTGTTCTTTCGTTCTTTCTTTCGTTGTTTAACTATTTTTCCTTTTGTCTTTCTTTCTTTCTTTCTTTCTTTCTTTCTTCCACCAGCCCCGATAATCGGATGTGCCCTTGAGAGAATATTGGGCCTCAACCTTGCACTCGATCTCTCACCTGCAGCTGCTACATACGATCCATCGCTAAAGATTTAATTAAAATGAACGACTATCCTCTACAGCTCCAGTAAGTACCTGACTCCTCAGACCATCCTCTCCCTTTATAAGAACCAAATAGCACACTGTTGCCATGTTTGGACAGGAGCTGCACAGACCTCACTTTCGAGAAAAGCTTCACTTTCCAAAAGCTTCTTCGAGTCCTTGTTGGCATTTAGATCACAGCCTGGGAGTAGAAGTAGGTTGGTTGGTTGTTTGGGGTTCCACGGCACATCAACCACTATGGGCCATTCAATGCCAGATCGAGCACTCACCAGAGACATCAAAAACGTATAGCTGGCAACATCATTGTTTCAAAAAACGTATCGCTGGCAACATCATTGTTTCAAAAACGTATAGCTGGCAACATCATTGTTTCAAAAACGTATAGCTGGCAACATCATTGTTTCAAAAAACGTATAGCTGGCAACATCATTGTTTCAAAAAACGTATAGCTGGCAACATCATTGTTTCAAAAACGTATAGCTTGCAACATCATTGTTTCAAAAACGTATAGCTGGCAACATCATTGTTTCAAAAAACGTATAGCTGGCAACATCATTGTTTCAAAAAACGTATAGCTTGCAACATCATTGTTTCAAAAATGTATAGCTGGCAACATCATTGTTTCAAAAAACGTATAGCTTGCAACATCATTGTTTCAAAAAACGTATAGCTTGCAACATCATTGTTTCAAAAACGTATAGCTGGCAACATCATTGTTTCAAAAAACGTATAGCTTGCAACATCATTGTTTCAAAAACGTATAGCTGGCAACATCATTGTTTCAAAAAACGTATAGCTTGCAACATCATTGTTTCAAAAACGTATAGTCGGCAACATCATTGTTTCAAAAAACGTATAGCTGGCAACATCATTGTTTCAAAAAACGTATAGCTTGCAACATCATTGTTTCAAAAAACGTATAGCTGGCAACATCATTGTTTCAAAAACGTATAGTTGGCAACATCATTGTTTCAAAAACGTATAGCTGGCAACATCATTGTTTCAAAAAACGTATAGCTTGCAACATCATTGTTTCAAAAACGTATAGCTGGCAACATCATTGTTTCAAAAACGTATAGCTGGCAACATCATTGTTTCAAAAAACGTATAGCTTGCAACATCATTGTTTCAAAAACGTATAGCTGGCAACATCATTGTTTCAAAAAACGTATAGCTTGCAACATCATTGTTTCAAAAACGTATAGCTGGCAACATCATTGTTTCAAAAAACGTATAGCTGGCAACATCATTGTTTCAAAAACGCATAGTTAGCAACACCACCG
>OZ038519.1:7787574-7797574 GCA_964036315.1 Acanthosepion esculentum | reverse complement strand
TGAGTTTAAGCAAGCGAATGAGCCAATTGGAGTAAAGTGCCATTAAGATTTAAACTTTTCCCACTTGTGACGAATGCAGCTATCGATTTTTTCGCATGCTAGCATGCTAGTTAACATTCGTGTCAGTCAACTGTTTGGCTCTCACGCTGGCCAATAGAATCTTCCTGTTTATTCGTGGCAGCCAGCTATAGGCTCTCACTCTGGCCAGTAGAACATTGCCGCAAACTACATGAAAACTGCCGTAGAAGCATGAAAAATCGATTATTTCCACTATCGATGGGAGTTGGGAAATGTAAAGTCGGTCTTGGCCTTCCGCTAACTTGGAGCATGTGCGTGTAAATTTTGGTGCAAATCCGTCGACAATTGCGGCCGTGCATTCGTTACACACACACACACACACACACACACACACACACACACACATACTGCCTTTTATAGATAGAGATAAATGGGGATTTATATTTTGTATTTAAAATACGGGAATTAAACAGGGATTAATGATATTTTAAAGATGGATATATTAAAATAAACGAACCTAAAACTATAAAAAAAAGATTTAGTATTTGAAAATCTTTTTTTAATCGGTATCACCCCGTGAAAGGCGATAAAGCCACTAAGACACAAGGGCTTACAGCAAGGTTTAAAAATTAGAAACTAAAACATTAATAATAAGCGGGAAAAGTAGGCAGGATGACAGTAGATAGCGGTTGGCAATGCATTTAAATTTTTTTGCAGATTAAATTTGGTTGGATATTATGGGGCCGAAAGTGAGTTCCATAAGGAAGGCAGTAAAGCCACTAAGACGCAAAGGGTTTACTAGGTGTGGAAGAATTAGGAACAGAAACATTAATAATAAGCGGAAAGAGTAATCAGGTGGACAGTAGATAGCGATTGATATTGCATTTAAATTTTTGCAGATTAAAGTTGGCTCGAAAGCATGGAGTCGGAAGGGAGTTCCACAAGGAAGGCAGTAAAGCCACTAAGACAAAAGGTTTTACTAGGTGTGGAAAAATAAGGAAGAGAAACATTAATAATGATCGGGAAGTGGAAAGATTAATCAGCCGGACATTAGATAGTGATGGACATTGCATTTAAATCAGCTCAAATGTAAATTGATGAAATCTCAACGTCAATCTAACACCGCGCTTAAATTCAAAAATGGAAAATGGCTATCCATCTTTTGTACCACGAAGCAAAAGTTTTTCGCTTTGATTGTCGTAATGGTATTCCGTTATGTTTCTAGTGATATTATCCACAGAATTTGTGTTCAAATTCCTTCCTTCTTTTAAAAATTCCAGTTAGTGATTGAACTATTGTTGTGACATTTGGAACTGTTCTTGTTGTTCATTCAATATCTTTTTCAGTATCTCTTGTGATATCGCCATTTTTTGAGAGTTTTTGTTTATCTTCGTCGCCAAAAATTTGTTGTAACCCCAAATATTTGGAACAACAAAATATAACAAAACACAATTAAATATATTTTAAAACACAACAATATTCGTTTTTATTCTCACCGACCGGAATATAGCAGGATTGGTTTGGACAAACAATTCAATGTCTACAGTTGATGCATTATCCAGCAGCCATGTTGTTGTCTGATCTACCCTTTTTTCCGTGAAGAGTCCATGATTCGTTTTGGGAGAGTTGTCTCCCCTAACAGCCATCATCAAGGTATTGTTAATCGGTATCACTCCGTACAAGGCAGTAAAGCCACCAAGACAGAAAGTTTTACAAGATAGTTTAAGAATTAGGAACAGAGAAATTAAAGATAAACAGAAAGAGTAATCAGGAGGACAGTAGATAGCAAATGACATTGCATTTAAATTTTTGTAGTTTAAAGTTGGCTGGAAAGCATGGAACCAAAAGGGAGTTCCACAAACGGGAAGTGCGAGAAAAAAACGGTTAGCATAAAACTTACGGCTACATCTACATAGCTCAACTGTAAATTAATGAAATCTCGACGTCAATCTATTACTGCGCTTAAAGTTTTAAAAAAATCTTTAAGTACCATCGCAAAGATCGATATTTATTCCATTTATATACAGAAATGTGGCACAAAGCCAAAATAGGGAACGGGGGGAAAGAACGGTTTTCTTCAGTCTTAACATTAAACTTAGGTAGCCACAAACACTGACCCAAACATACAACAATATTCCTTACAGCAAACAACGCACTCTTACTTACCTTACTACATTCCCCATAATACCTCCTTGTCTCTATGAAAATCCTAACTATTTCTCATATGTACAATTCATTGTCTGTGCGGAGTGGGTAGGAGAATAAAAACAATTTTTAAAAATGTAAACCCCAATGAATATTTACAAAAATGAACAAAACTATTTACAAGAAAGTAAACAAAATAATGTTAGTAATAAAATCCCTCACAATCAAAAAATGCGGCAGAAACATCAATTAACTGGACGAAATCAATTCGGTACTGTAATACTATAAAACATTGAATCATTCCAAGCACTCTCTCAAACAGTCATTCAAATACAACAACATATATGAAAATCCCACCCGAAACGAAAGGCACCCCGTATCCACCTGAGAACTGCTCACTTAAACGGGGGGGGGGGGGGTTAAACTAAAGAAAATAGGGACAGAAATAAAAAGGGGTCAATGACCATAGATCCCCTACGTAAGTTAACTAACTTAACCCAAAGAGCGATATCAATTTGTACAATGATAAAAAATGTGGCCCATGGCCAAAATGGGGAACGGGGGAAAAGGAGGGTCTTCTTCATTAAACTTAGCTCGCCACAAATATTGACCCAAGCATAGCACAATATTCCTTACACTAAACAACGCATTCTTACTTACCTTTCTTACTACATCACCATAATACCTTATTATCTCTAGGAAAGTCTTAACTAGTTCTTACATCTACATGTCATTGTTTTTTTTGGGGGGGGAGGGCAGTGAAAAACAATTTTAAAAATGTAAACCCCAACGAACATTTACAAAAATGAACAAAACTATTTACAAGAAAGTAAACAAAATAATGTTAGTAATAAAATCCCTCACAATCACAAAATGCGACAGAAACATCAATTAACTGGACGAAATCAATTCGGGACTGTAACATTGAATCATTCCAAGCACTCTCTCAAACAGTCCTTCATTTAAACACAACGGCAAATACGAAAATCCCACCTGAGAACTGCTCACCTAAACGGGGCAGGGAAGAGGAATTATACTAAATAGGCAGACAAATGGGACCAATACAATAGCAAAGAGTGATATATATTCTGTTTAATACACAGAAATGTGGCACAAGGCCGAGGGGGGATTGGGGAAAGGACGGTCTTCTGTCTTAAATATAACTTAGCTAACCGTAAACACTGACCCAATCGTACGAACAATATTCCTTACACCAAAACAACACATTCATACGTACCTTTCTTACTACAATCACCATAATACCTCCCTGTCTCTATGAAAATACTAACTCGTCCCCATATTTACAATTCAGTGTCTGTGGGGGGAGGGGAATAAAACAACAATTCTAAAAACTAACCCCAATGAGTATTTACAATATGAATACAAAATATTTACAAGAAACTAAAGAAAAAATAATATTAGTAATAAAACCCCCCACAATCACTAAATGTGGCAGAAATACCAGTTCACTGGCCGAAATCAATGCGGGACTATAATAGTATAAAACATTAATTCATCCCAAGCACACACACTGACACGCACTCATTCAACACAACAACAAATACGAAAACACTCACGCGAAACGAAAGGCGCCCCGCATCCACCAGAGAACTGACGTCATTAACCCCCTAACGAGGGAGGGGATGGTGAATTAAACTCAAAGAAAAATAGGGACAGAAATAAAAGGGGGCCAATGAGCATACATACCCTAGCTAATTTAACTGAAAAAGGAAACTAAAACATCAAAAGTAAACCTAACCTAGCCTAGTTTTATATAATAGCAACGTGCGATATTTATTCTGTAAAAATAAACCGAAATGTGGCACAAGGCCGAAGTGAGGGGATTGGGGAAAGGACGGTCTTAACTATAACTTAGCTAGCCGCAAACACTGACCCAATCGTACGAACAATATTCCTTACACCAAAACAACACATTCATACGTACCTTTCTTACTACAATCACCATAATACCTCATGTCTCTATGAAAATACTAACTATCCCCATATTTACATTTCAGTGTCTATCGGGGGAGGGGATTAAAACAACAATTCTAAAAAATAACCCCAGTGAGTATTTACAATATGAATACAAAACTACAAGAAACTAAAGAAAATAATATTAGTATGTAATAAACCCCTCACAATCACAATATAATAGCAAAGAGTTCATCTGAACAATTACTATAAAAGTATTTATAGAAAAGACACAGAGGCGACCTTACGGTGGTGGTAAAGTCGCTGAAATCTAATTTAAATACAACAATACGTATGTGAAAATGAAAATCAGGTGCTGACTGTATTTTCTATCCAATTTATTGCGATAAAGAAACTCTATGATGGTGACATTAGTACTATCGTAGAGTTTCTTTTAATCTCTACCAAAAAGATCAGTCACATGCCATGCGTGATACACGGTTAGGCGATCATGTATCTTTCGATACATGACTGACGAGGCAGTAGGTAGCCATTTCTTTCTGCGTTAGACCAGTTGCTCTCCAAGGCTATAGAACCCAGTCTGTCTTTGTATGAACATAATAGATAGATAGAAAAGCAAGGTTAACCGCCATCTTATAGCTTCTTGAAACTTTTGTCATTTCCTCACCCACCCCCCTATGCCCAGTCTTTTCTGTCACTTTCACTACTTGTGAAGTTTACGAGTGGCATTCCCGTCTTGCTTGGCGTGAAATGATTAAAAACATTACTCATATATTTACCACGCAAAGAAACAAAAACAAATTCTAGAAAGCTTCAGGAATTTCTAGAAAGTTCCAGAAATTTTTAGAAAGACATAGCCCGACTATACTTATATCAGTCAGTTATGCGCCATGCGTGATACACGCTTAGACTAGGCAGATTTTTTCTCGCAGTAGGTTGCCATTTCTTTCTGCGGTCGACCAGTTGCCATCCAAGGCTACAGAACGCGGTCTATCCTGCTACATACCCATAACAGGGCTAGAGGAAGAGGATTCATACCTTTCCCAAGGGTATTAGCACGTAAGAGAATGTAATGGATTTGACTGGAATTCGAACTCGACTCTGCGATTCCTAAATCCCAGTCGCAATCCATTATTACATCGCGCCTTATATTAAGGTTACTTACATTATTTACATTATTCGGACTGTTATCCTCATCTTCATTGCTATATTCACAACGTTTCGGCCTCTATATCTCTGAGATGAGGTATTACGATTACTTGCATTATTTACATTCTCCGGACTGTTATCCTCATCTTCATTCCAATATTAACAACGTTCCGGCCTCTATATTTCTGAGATGAGGTATTATGATTACTTGTATTATTTACATTATTCTGACTGTTATCCTCATCTTCATTGCCATATTCACAAAGTTTCAGCCTCTATATCTCTGAGATGAGGTATTACGATTACTTGCATTATTTACATTCTCCGGACTGTTATCCTCATCTTCATTGCCATATTCACAACGTTCCGGCCTCTATATCTCTGAGATGAGGTATTACGATTACTTGCATTATTTACATTCTCCGGACTGTTATCCTCATCTTCATTCCAATATTAACAACGTTCCGGCCTCTATATTTCTGAGATGAGGTATTATGATTACTTGTATTATTTACATTATACGGACTGTTATCCTCATCTTCATTGCCATATTCACAAAGTTTCAGCCTCTATATCTCTGAGATGAGGTATTACGATTACTTGCATTATATACATTCTCCGGACAGTTATCCTCATCTTCATTGACATATTCACGATTTTTCAGCCTCTATATCTCTGAGCTGAGGTATTATGATTACTTGCATAATTTGCATTATTCGGACTGTTATCCTCCTCTTCATTGCCGTATTCGCAATTTTTCGGCCTCTATATCACTGAGATGAGGTATTATAATTACTTGCATTATTTACATTATTCAGACTGTTATCCTCATATTCACTGGCATATTCACAACGTTTCGGCCTCTATATCTCTGAGATGAGGTATTACGATTATTTGCATTATTTTCATTCTCCGGACTGTTATCCTCATCTTCATTGTCATATTCACAACGTTCCGGCCTCTATATCGCTGAGAGGAGGTATTACGATTACTTGCATTATTTACATTCTCCGGACTGTTATCCTCATCTTAATTGCCATATTCACAACGTTTCGGCC
Organism: Acanthosepion esculentum; assembly: GCA_964036315.1. Lineage (NCBI taxonomy): Eukaryota > Metazoa > Mollusca > Cephalopoda > Sepiida > Sepiidae > Acanthosepion > Acanthosepion esculentum. The sequence goes on along the minus strand of OZ038519.1, from coordinate 7,791,269 downwards.
TCTATATCTCTGAGATGAGGTATTACGATTACTTGCATTATTCACATTCTCCGGACTGTTATCCTCATCTTCATTCCAATATTAACAACGTTCCGGCCTCTATATCTCTAAGATGAGGTATTATGATTACTTGCATTATTTACATTATTCGGACTGTTATCCTCATCTTCATTGCCATATTCATAAAGTTTCAGCCTCTATATCTCTGAGATGAGGTATTACGATTACTTGCATTATTTACATTCTCCGGACTGTTATCCTCATCTTCATTGCCATATTCACGATTTTTCAGCCTCTATATCTCTGAGATGAGGTATTATGATTACTTATATTATTTACATTCTCCGGACTGTTATCCTCATCTACATTGCTATGTTCACAACGTTTTGGCCGGATGGTTCGGTTCGAAATTCCAATCACTTGAATAAGGCCGTAGCGTACAACGGCTGAAATATTGTGATAATCGCAATGAAGATGAGGTTGACAATCAGAATAATGTAAATAATGCAAGTAAATAAATAGAATTTAATATTTTTGTTGTCAATTTACAAGATAAAAAAAATGTACAAATACCCTTTCATATGTTTAAGTTTTATTACAATTCTAATCAATACTTTAAAATTTAAACTTTGTATATATTGCCAAGGATGGAAGGTATTTAAAATATTTGCGGTGTCAATGGAAAAAAAACAAAATAAAACACCATTTGACATTCTGTTGTTTGCAGACATGAAGGTCTAATGTTGCCAGATCATTGTTACTAGGATAGGGGTCATTGTTTGAAGTTGAAAGTGACAGTGTTGATGAACAAAAACTAATTGGTTGAGTGAACAGACAATCAAAATGAGAATGAAATATTCGACAGGAATTCGAACTAGGCTCCCTGATTTCTCAATCTGAGCCGCTATCCATTATCCGACCGAACCCCGCCATTATTAAGTTAGTATAAATAAGCTTAAAATCAGTAATAATTAATCAGTTTTTCTTTTCTATTATATACCAAGCTTCAAGGAGAGGATTCGTTTGTGTAGGCGAATGTCTGGGATTCAGGATAGTTGTCCGGCCCATTGAAGTCGGTGGCGAATCAAGATGGGTTCTAGGCTCTCCATCTTTCTCTGTGATCCGCTCCTGCCTCGTCTTCCGCAGGATTTGTTTGGGTAGGCGAATGTCTGGGATTCAGGGTAGGTGTCCGGCTCATTGAAGTCGGTGGCGAATCAAGATGGGTTCTAGGCTCTCCATCTTTCTCTGTGATCCGCTCCTGCCTCGTCTTCCGCAGGATTTGTTTGGGTAGGCGAATGTCTGGGATTCAGGGTAGGTGTCCGGCTCATTGAAGTCGGTGGCGAATCAAGATGGGTTCTAGGCTCTCCATCTTTGTCTGTGATCCGCTCCTGCCTCGTCTTCCGCAGGATTTGTTTGGGTAGGCGAATGTCTGGGATTCAGGATAGGTGTCCGGCCCATTGAAGTCGGTGGCGAATCAAGATGGTTTCTAGGCTCTCCATCTTTCTCTGTGATCCGCTCCTGCCTCGTGTTCCGCAGGATTTGACGAATTTACATTTGATGGAATCTTTCAAGTGTTGCGGAGGTCTCTTCAGCAGAGCACCCAGGTCCCACGGGCGTACAACAGAGTCGAGATTACAGCCGCTCAGGGGAGCATGAGCTTGTTGGTTTGTCTTATAGTCACTCTTCAAATCGGTATTTATGCCGACTACACAAATATCTGCTGATGAAACTAAAGTCTTGATAGCAAGTCTGGTCGGCTCGAGAAGGTCAAATTTGCAGCTGATCTCAAACATGACCTACAATCCGTTGTTAACTGGGGCAAGGAATGACTTGTTAATGTTTGCGCCTTCAAACACATGTTCCACCCCTGGTGTTATCTGCATCATTTTGTAAACCTCCATAACTGGGTCCTTATGTCTCCTCTTCATCTATTAGGATCCTGTCCCGCATTCACTGCCATATAGGAGGATTAATATAACACATTTGTTTCTTACTAAATTAATATTACAAAAGGAAAAAATCCCTTTGATTCATTCAGTCCTGTGCCATGCGTAATACACGTTTAAGCGATCATGTATCTTTCGATACATGACTGACGAGGCAGATTTTTTTCCCGCTGTAGATTGCCATTTCTTTCAGCAGTAGACCAGTTGCCATCCAAGTCAACCTGCTATTTATCCATAGCTTGGGGGAAGAGAAGAACAGGATTCATACCTTTCCCAAGGATATTAGCACGTAAATGAGTGTAATGGATTCGAACTCGACTCTCCGTTTCCTAAATCCAACCCACTATCCATTACTCCCCCGTGTCTCTCTCTCTCTCTCTCTCTCTCTCTCATATATATATATATATATATATATATATATGTATATATATATATATATATATATATATACCTACGAAATATATACATATATACATAATTATTTATTTGGTTGTCTAGATTCTGATAGTGCAGGATTGTATAGGGATGATGGATTATTAGTTGTTAAAAACTCCCCTAAAATTAAGGTAGACCGTATTAGGAAAATGATCCATAGGGTATTTAAGGATTTGGGTCTTAGGACAATAGTTATAACTAATGTTAAACAAGTAGATTTTCTAGACGTCACCCTAGACCTTGCCAGCAACACTTTCCAACCATATGTGAAGGTTAATTCCAACCCAATATACGTGCATCCAAATTCCAACCACCCCGCTTCAGTCATCAAACACATACCCTGGATTTAGGATAAGTAATAACTCTTCTAAGAAAGATGTTTTTTAATAAACATCGGGATCTTTACAATTCTGCACTCAAAAATAGTGGATACAAAGATACCACTATTCAGTATCAAAGCCGTATTAATTGCAACTATAATAAGAAAAGAAGATCTAGAAAGATCATACGGTTTACTGCCTCTTTTAATATAATGGTTAAAACTAAATTAGGGCGTATAATTCTAAACCTCATCAAAAACATTTCCCCAACCCTGAAACTAACCCACTTAGTAAAATATTTAATCCTAATACCCTTAAATTAAACTATAGTTGTGCAGATAACCTAAATCCAAGCCGCTATCCATTACTCCACCGTGAGTTCTACCAAATAGATACCTTTTCTTATTACCCTGTTGGATCTTACGTTTCCCTCCTATTTTGGTGAGAGGCTGTACGTGATACTTTGGAAAAGAAGGGTTGCGTTTAAACATGGATTCGTAGAAATGGACAGCAGATGATCTAGAGCCGATGTCTGGTGATCCATCATTGATAATTTAAGAGCCCAGACAGCAAGGATCACATCTGATTGAGGAGGTCTAGTAAGTGAAAAACTCGCATACTTACCTTTTGCTGTAGATTTCAAACCATGTGATTACCACATATTCCAGAGATTAGGGAAATATTTTGGACATGGACAGGTTGAAATGACACTACATCCTTTCCCTCCGAGTCAAAAGACATTTACGAAAATAGGATTATACGATACGGGGGGTCCCAAAAGTCAGTAAGATATTTAAAAATTTAATAATTGATTTATTTTTTTTAAAAGATAGGTCTTCCCTTTTCTTGTACCATTTTAATCTATCTATCCCAGTCAGTTCACTATCTATCTATCTATCTATCTATCTATCTATCTATCTATCTATCTATCTATCTATCTATCTGTGTTCATATCTATCTATATATCTCAGTCTGATCATATCTATCTATCTAT
>OZ038519.1:7782574-7785074 GCA_964036315.1 Acanthosepion esculentum | reverse complement strand
CTTTTTCGTTGATCACCGCCGCAGCATTCGACTCTGTGTACTTTAAACATATATTCTAAATTTGTATATTGATAACATCAACTTTTTACAGATATTAGAATGGATACAAGCTGATGAATGTTGAAGTTTTCGCTCACATTTTTGTCATTATTCAAAAAACTTCTGATAATTTTATTAAACAAAGTAACTAATAATAACAAAACAAAAGTCATTGAAACAAAGCAAGTTCAGTCGACCAATAATGATAATTCCAGAACAATGTAACTATAAACAATTTTTTCTATCCTCTGCCAGCCGCTATGATGGAGAAAGCATTACCTCGAACCGTCGCCAGTGAGACACGCTGCAAGAGCCACTCCGTTTCGCGAGGCTCGTTCCTTAATCGAGACGCAATCGCGCCAATCCTCCGAAAGAACGCCATCGAACGAGGGCCAATAACTCCTGAAGTCTCCACTGCCACAGGAGTAAAAAAAAATCTATCAGCAAGAGAAGAATATTTAGCTATTTTTTTTTTATCTCTGCGTCTCGGGCGACGAATCCCGGCTCAACCGCGGACCTGATCAAATTACCGGTCGAAAATGTATCCGCACAGGTCGCATCCCAAATCAACGACTTACCCATTTTAAAAGGGAAGATGGTAATGTCATACGGCCGCTTTCCATCGAGGCCTGCATCCAAAATTCTGTTGATGATGTCGTTAATTGCTGCATGCCGATTGCTACGTTTCGATCAATTTTGAAAACCAATCGATGAAATTTCAATAAGCTGATTTGTTTGGAAAAATACTTTGACAAAAACCCGACTTCGCAGTTTAATATTTTTTTTAATTTCCTTTCATTTTAAAAGACTTCATGTTAACAATAAGAAAATTTCTTATTTTTCTTTTTAACAGCGAAGAATACATTCTTAGAATTTCTTACTCTTGAGCATACAGCATACAACTGGCCAACTGTTAATATATCTTTCTGAAGCCAAATTCTAAATTTTTGAAGCGTTTGATCTTGTGATTTTTTTTTATTGTTCTCGCAAACGGAGAGCGAACTGGAAACGGGAATCTCGTATGTATAAAAACTTAAAGAAAAGATATACAAAAAACAATATTGTATTTTTATAAATAAGTATTTGTTATTTTAATCATTAGATTGTTTTGGAAATAGAGGGAGTATTTTGTATGCTAAATAAGAAAACTTAATTTTTCCAAAATTATGATGAAAATTTATTGTACTAAGCTACTAACCTTAGTAAAACCAACATTACTTTATAGCCCCTTATTTATTTGCACATCTCCCCAAAATTTAGTTTCTATTGGTATGGCTATTTTAGAGGGTGTGATGGACAAACGGATTAAAGAAAATCTTAGAATTTTATATATAGATTGTTCCAAATCAAGTGTATTTGCAATCTTGCTGTTTCAAATAAGAGTGTGTGTTCTTTAAAGCTGAGTAAACATTTCTGCAAACGTGTACTTGTGTATAATACGACACAGAATTTTTATTTTCGATTTTGTTTAAAATCTCTCGAATTACGCAGGAGAGTATACAGTGGAAGGCACATGACTGGCTTCGTTTATATCAAACCTTTTGAGTTACGTAATCAAATAAAGAAATATCATGTTTTCGTGCGAGCCGGCATTAGCAACACCTTCCAAAGTTTGAAGGCAAACACATCATGGTTAAAAGTGTTTAGGGTGGGTGGCGAGCTAAGAAATATTAATTGAAAGAGATCTCCCAGTCACCGGAAGTTTAGAACCGCGAAAAACTAAAAACATTCCAATTTCGTATTCATTTCGAAATTCTTTGAAGTCAAGCAATATATTTTTATTCGAGAAAAATTCGGAGTGAAATGAGAAAATCGCTCTTGCAACAATTATATTAAGACCTGGAATTTTATGTGATTTGCCAATGTTTCGGACATTTTATTTTAAATGTGTTTAGAATGGAACAAGGGGAAAAGAAAGAAAGAAAGATAGAAAAAAGGAAAGGGAAAATGGCCAGACGATAGAAGAAAGTCTTTAAGAGAGGTAAAAAGTCTGAGCCAAAATATAAGGAAGAAAGGAGGAAAGAAAGAGTAAAAAAAATAAAGAATGAATAAAATAAAGAAAGGAAAGAAAGAAAGAATGAAGTGAGGGAAAGAAAATAAAGGAAATAGAAAGAAAAAGAAAGAAAGATAAAATATAGAAAGAAGAAAGCAAAGAGAACGAAATAAAGAGAAAACAGAAAAGAAGAAAAAAGAAAGAAAGAAAGAAAAAAGAAAGTAAGAAAGCAAAAAGAAAACAAAAAGAAAGAAGTGAGAGAAAGAAAACAAAGAAACTAGAAAGAAAAAAGAAAGGCAGATAAAATACGGAAAGAAGAAAGCAAAAAGAAATAAAGAGAAAACAGAAAGAAAGAAAGAAAGAAAGAAAGAAAGAAAGAAAGAAAGAAAGAAAAAGAAAACAAAAGAAAGAAGTAACGGAAGGACACGAAAGAAAAAAGAAAGAAAAAGAAAGAAAGATAAAATATAG
>OZ038519.1:7717574-7775074 GCA_964036315.1 Acanthosepion esculentum | reverse complement strand
CATTTTATTTCTGGGTCATAAGGTATTTTATTATTAACATTAATTTGGTATTTTTTTTTTTATATATATATTGTCGCATTCTCTTCCTCACCTTTGGACAGATATACTCTTCATTATTACTAGTTTAATTCCATCTTATTATTGTTGCTTTTTATCCCAACACTCTGGCTCTATACACTCTTCATTATTACTATTATATTATTACTAGTTTTATTCCATCTTATTATTGTTGCTTTTTATCCCAACACTGTGGCTCTATACACTCTTCATTAATACAATTATTTTATTACTAGTTTAATTCCATCTTATTATTGTTGCTTTTTATCCCAACACTCTGGCTCTATACACTCTTCATTATTACTATTATTTTATTACTAGTTTTATTCCATCTTATTATTGTTGCTTTTTCTCCCAACACTCTGGCTTTATACACTCTTCATTATTACTATTATTTCATTACTAGTTTTATTCCATCTTATTATTGTTGCTTTTTATCCCAACACTCTGGCTCAATACACTCTTCATTATTACTATTATTTTATTACTAGTTTTATTCCATCTTATTATTGTTGCTTTTTATCCCAACACTCTGGCTCTATACACTCTTCATTATTACTATTATTTTATTACTAGTTTTATTCCATCTTATTATTGTTGCTTTTTATCCCAACACTCTGGCTCTATACACTCTTCATTATTATTATTATTTTATTACTAGTTTTATTCCATCTTATTATTGTTGCTTTTTACCCAACACTCTGGCTCTATACACTCTTCATTATTACTATTATTTTATTACTAGTTTAATTCCATCTTATTATTGTTGCTTTTTATTCCAACACTCTGGCTCTATACACTCTTCATTATTACTATTAGTTTATTACTAGTTTAATTCCATCTTATTATTGTTGCTTTTTATCCCAACACTCTGGCTCTATACACTCGTCATTATTACTATTATTTTATTACTAGTTTTATTCCATCTTATTATTGTTGTTTTTTTTAGTTTTTTTGTAGTTTTATTCCATCTTATGTTACAATCACTAATTGCTTCTGTTTTACAAGCTTCATTTAATGGACACCTATTTTTATTTTTACACTTGCATTAATTACTAGTGTGAACTATATTTTACTGCACGTTAGTTTTGATATTTCTGGCATTTTGTCTATGTTTTTTTTATTGAATATCTTATTTAATTCTGAATTTTCCGGGGAAGTGTTTAGTAAGTAACTTGAAAAATAATTTCCCTTATTCACATTTTACCCCTAAGTTAAAATGGGGTGGGGGGGTAAATTTATTCTACTAGAAGAGTTTCTGGATAACTTAGACCCTATTCACTTAGGGATGTGCTTTATTATGTTTATAGGGTGGTTAGATCTAATATTCACATATTTTAATTTTGCGTTGGGTTTCATGTATGGGGGAGACACTGTCAGCTTGAAGATTTAATTTACGTCCAGATAGTTAACAACTTTTTTTTATTCATTTCGACTTGTATTTTAAAGTCGATGCTTTTGAAGAGTTTGAAAATCGCTTTTCTTATATTGTCATTTGTTGTTGTATTGTTTGGTGGTATCATCAGGCCGTCATCCCTATACAGGCCGTCGTTGTTTATATGAACAATTTTGTTAATTTCAAATAAGATATGTAGAGCTATTAACTCCGAAATCTCAGCTCCATCAAACGAACTGGTGGTACATGATATATATATATATATATATATATATATATATATATATATATATATATATATATATATATATATATTAATTTTAAGTATAATTTATTTTTGGAAGAGTTTTTAAACTTAAACCTATCTATATAATTAAAAAAAAACAAACTTTTCGTCCATCTCAGTTTCAAATTAATATTTCCTTCTTCATATAACTCCAATTTAAGGTCATGAGGTTAATATCCGGGTTTAATTTTATAAAACCTCTTTCCTTTAAGTCCACCTACCTCTGACCATTCTCTCGTGCCTTTCGTCTTTTTTTCGAAACATTGAAATGGATAAATTCTGTATTAATTTTTCGACAGCAACATAGAGGCTGGTCAGTACTTAGATGGGTGACAGCTTGTGAACACCAAGTGCTGTAAGCTTCGGTGTGTGTTTGGTATAGCTTACGACTATATCTATATAACTTTGAAACAGCGGTTCGCGTAGGATCAACGAAGTTAAGCAACATCCAGCCTGGTCAGAACTTCGATGGGTGACCGTTTGTGAAACACCACGTGTTGTAAGATTCGATGTAACTTGGTATAGATTACGGCCATATCACGTTAAAAACACCGGTTCCCGTACGATCACCGAAGTTAAGCAACGACGAGACTGGTCAAAACATAGATGGGTGACTGCTTGCAGACACCAATTGCTCTAAGCTTGAATGAGCGGATGATATGTATTACGGACAAATTTTGAATGGCCGGTACGGTCAGCGAAGTTAAGCAACGTCACATCTGGTCAGTACCTAGACGGTTGACTTCTTCGGAATACCAGGTTCTGCAAGCTTGGATGTCCGCCTAATATGGCTTACGGCTGATATCATTTTGACACCTGTACCAGCACCGAAGTTAAGCAACGTCGAGCCCGATCAGAAGTTTGTTTCAGTCACCCAGATACAACAAGTTAAATAGTATTTTGTTTTCAAGTTTGAGTGAAAAAATCAGTTTGCTTTTTGTTAAATATGGCAAAACATTTAATATGATTTTAAAATCTTTTCTCGAAGACTTTTAATGTTAGATGCTTATATCTATCTATCTATCTATCTATCTATCAGGTGAAATCCATCCATCTACATCAGTCTGTCTCTCTTTCTCAGGTCAAATCTATCTATCTATCTATCTATCTATCTATCTATCTATCTATCTATCTATCTATCTATCTATCTATCTATCAGGTGAAATCCATCCATCTACATCAGTCTGTCTCTCTTTCTCAGGTCAAATCTATCTATCTATCTATCTATCTATCTATCTATCTATCTATCTATCTATCTATCTATCTATCTATCAGGTGAAATCCATCCATCTACATCAGTCTGTCTCTCTTTCTCAGGTCAAATCTATCTATCTATCTATCTATCTATCTATCTATCTATCTATCTATCTATCTATCTATCAGGTGAAATCCATCCATCTACATCAGTCTGTCTCTCTTTCTCAGGTCAAATCTATCTATCTATCTATCTATCTATCTATCTATCTATCTATCTATCTATCTATCTATCTATCAGGTGAAATCCATCCATCTACATCAGTCTGTCTCTCTTTCTCAGGTAAAATCTATCTATCTATCTATCTATCTATCTATCTATCTATCTATCTATCTATCTATCTATCTATCTATCTATCCCTTTTAGATTTCTACTATCTATCTATCTATCTATCTATCTATCTATCTATCTATCTATCTATCAGATGAAATCCATCCATCTACATCAGTCTGTCTCTCTTTCTCAGGTCAAATCTATCTATCTATCTATGTATCTATCTATCTATCTGTCTATCTATCTATCTATCTATCTATCTATCTATCTATCTATCTATCTACATCAGTCTGTCTTTCTCAAGTCAAATCTATCTATCTATCTATCTATCTATCTATCTATCTATATATCTATCTATCTATCTATCTATCTATCTATCTATCTATCTATCACTTCCTCTTTATCATGTCTAATCTATCTATCTATTTCTTTCTCAAGTCAAATCTATCTATCTATCTATCTATCTATCTATCTATCTATCTATCTATCAGATGAAATCCATCCATCTACATCAGTCTGTCTCTCTTTCTCAGGTCAAATCTATCTATCTATCTATGTATCTATCTATCTATCTATCTATCTATCTATCTACATCAGTCTGTCTTTCTCAAGTCAAATCTATCTATCTATCTATCTATCTATCTATCTATCTATCTATCTATCTATCTATCTATCACTTCCTCTTTATCATGTCTAATCTATCTATCTATCTATTTCTTTCTCAAGTCAAATCTATCTATCTATTTCTTTCTCAAGTCAAATCTATCTATCTATCTATCTATCTATCTATCTATCTATCTATCTATTTCTTTCTCAAGTCAAATCTATCTATCTATCTATCTATCTATCTATCTATCTATCTATCTATCTATCTATCTATCTACATAAGTCACTGTCTCTCTTTCTCAGGTCAAATCTATCTATTTTGTTTTCAAGTTTGAGTGAAAAAATCAGTTTGCTTTTTGTTAAATATGAAAAAAATCTTTTGTCGCCGACTCCTAACGTCAGACGAATAAAAGGTTACAGGAAGCGAAAGAAGCTGGTGAAACTGGAGGTAGGCTCCATCAATAGCGAATCCAATGATCTGCTATTGTATATTAGTCCTGTCACTACCGGGTACCTAACTCTGATTTGTCTCCGAGTTCCCGTCCGGACGCTATAAGATGGATGTGACATGAGGCAGGCTTTATTGAATTCCAAATGGAGAAGAATTATGTTGTTTAAATGTGGTCGCCGACAGAGCAACGGCGCTGAGACAATACTTAATGCTGATCTCCGGCGGTCTGAGAACCCCGCAAACCATTGTTATGTACAAAATTCGAAAGTGACGGCATTATTCAAAAATTTACAGAGTGTATCCATCATCTCTAATGCCCCGAGTAAATGTATTTAGACAAAGTTCTCCGGATCCAGGGGAATGGCCTATCATTACTTATCGTTCTTACGCAGCAGGCGTTCTCATGTTTCCAGTGAGACAATGCGACATTCATTCACATATACAGTTACCAGAACCGCAAGATTCTACAGTGGTTTGGTAAATATCTATCTATCTATCTTGCTATGTCTGTTCATATCTATCTATCTATCTATCTATCTATCTATCTATCTATCTATCTATCTATCTCTTTCTCAGGCCAAATCTATCTGTCACAGGTCAAATCTATCTATCTATCTATCTATCTATCTATCTATCTATCTATCTATCTATCTATCTATCTATCTATCCCTCCCGCTTTCTCAAGTGAAATCTACCTCAAGTCAAATCTATCTATCTATCTATCTATCTATCTATCTATCTATCTATCTATCTATCTATCTATCTATCGCAGCCTATTCATATCTATCTATCTATTTATCTCCTATTTCTGTCTTTCTTTCTTTCTTTCTTTCTTTCTTTCTTTCTATCTATCTATCTATCTATCTGTCGAATTCTGTTCATTATCTTATTTGCTTTCTTTCTTTCTCATTCTGTTTATCTATCTATCTATCTATCTATCTATCTATCTATCTATCTATCTATCTATCTATCTAACTTAGTCTGTTCAGTCTATCTATTTATCTATCTATCTATCTAACTCTCTCTGTGTCTTTCTCAAATCTATCTATCTATCTATCTATTTCTGTCTGTCTTTCTTTCTTTCTATCTATCTATCTATCTATCTATCTTCGTCTGTTCAGTCTATCTATTTATCTATCTATCTAACTCTCTCTCTCTGTCTTTCTAAAATCTATCTATCTATCTATCTATCTAATTTACACAAGTTTTGTTTACTTATTTTTAGTACGATCGTCTCGGAATTTCGAACAAGTTTCTTACTATACTTATTAAATAAAGAAAGAAAAATAAATCTAATGAACACCCAGATTTTTTGTCTCAGAAAAACCAAGACCCTGATGATGGCATTGTGCTAATGTCGAAAGCACCTTGATTAAAATGAATATGCATCAACATGGTAATTTTTTTCCTCCTTTGATAAACGTACTAAGAAACTTGACCGTAATTACGAGAGGATCGTATTAAAAATAATAATTAAAAAAAAACTTGTCTAAATCATTTGCTTAGAGGATTATTACTTGGAAAATATTTCTCCATCAAAGCAAGACACTTTTGCCCTTAATTAGTGCTAACCATTCGGTTAAATAGTGTTGTTTGCCAAATCATTTTCTACTTTTATTTTTCTTCCTGCTATCATTATTATCGTTTCTGTATTTAATATCGGGCCATTTATAGCCATTATCTTTTAAAGCATTATTATAAGAAATGCAATGTTTATAAAATATATCTTCATTAGCAGAGTTAATACTAATTCTATATTCTGTGGATGTGGGTGGGTGTTTTATTATAGATGGAGGGTGATTAGTCTTTGGGGGGATATATAATGGATTAGTATTTTCTTTCTTGTATAGTTGGTATATATTTTTAACTATGTTACATCGACGAAGTTTACCTTATTAAATTTGTATTGATTCTAACTTTTAGGTTTCGGCTTTTAAACTCTCTGTTTATTTATTTTCTAATTTTGTCAATTTTGAAGTTAGTAGAATTCCTCACAACCATAAGGCCATCATCACTATATAATCCTATATCTTGTATACTGATGTCATATTGGGCAGTAAGATTGTATAAAATAATCAATCCAAGAAAATCGGAAGACCACGCAGAGTCCAACGACCCCATTTTATATTTGTATATATATATATATATATATATATATATATATATATATATATATATATATATATATATATATGTGAAGAAATATAGTCTTAAAGTGTGCTATATTTATGGGATAAAATGCTCAATATCAGAGATAGAGCGTGTACAAATATAAAAGTGAAAATAGAAGTCAACACTTAGAGGCGACAGTCTGTTTCATGCTAGATGCAATCATCGGGCCAGATGAAACAGACTGTCGCCTCTAAGTGTTGACTTCTATGTTCACTTTTATATATATATATATATATATATATATATATATATATATATATATATATATATATATATATATCGTGTATATTTTGACTGCATGTTTTCATTAAGAGATGTCACATTAAATAATTTAGACAAGTTTTGTCTACCTATTTTAATAGAATCCTCTCGTAACTACGGACAAGTTTCTTGGTATCCTTATTAAAGGAAGAAAAGAAAATTACCATGTTGATGCATATTCATTTTATTCTGAGTACTTTCGACATTAGCACACTGTCATCATCAGAGTCTTGTTTTTTCTAAGACAAAATAAAATACAGTGTTCATCATTTTTCTAAGACAAATTTATTGCGTCCATCTGAAAATTAAATGTTTACGGGTGAAGTGTAAAACGCTATGGTTATGTAGTGTACAAGTTTTAAATTTTCTCATATAGACACACGTGCAAACGTCAAGGGAGGTAACTAAGTTATTGAAATGACTAAATATTTTTTAAAAAGCAAAAATCTATTTAAATTTATTAGTTAAAACCTCGGTATTTTCAACTATCTACTGTAAACATTTTGAAACATTTATAATTAATTTTATTAAAAATTCGTTTAAATTTTTTTATTATGGGTAACTTCAAGAAATAAAATGGACATGCTTTCGGAATAAAATGAATAGGCAGTAACATAGTAAATTTTCTTTCTCCCATTAATAAGGATATTAAGAAGCTCCTATAAAAGTGTAACACGTTAGATTGATATACGTTTCCAATTTGTTCTTTATCTTATAATTCCCTTATCCAATCTTATATATATATATAAAATTGTCTTATCTACAGGCTAACACTGAAATATTTTCATATATATATATATATATATATATATATATATATATATATATATATATATATATATATATATATATAGCATAATGAGAAGCCACGTATAACAATAATAAACTAACCATACGTCAAAACAATCCTTATTCCTCCATAGCTGAACACTTTAATCAATCAAGACACTCATTAAACAACTGTAAATGTTTATTGATAGATTCCGATTTCAGTTCCACATACACACGCAGAAAAAAAGAAAAATACTGGATTTTAAAATTAGACACATATAAACTAGGGTTAAACAAAGACTTGGATTTTTTAAAAATCTGTATAAATATTTCAATAGTTAAAAAAATTTCTTTAGATATAGTTAAAAAAACCTTTTTAAACAACATCTAAAATATTATCGTTAGATTTACGTTAGAAATATTCAAACACAGTTGCATTCCACATCACGTGACGTCCGCGTCTCGCGATGGACGCTACTTGAAAACAAATTTCTGAATACAGTTATTTAATTCATTTCTGACGAAAGATCGGGGCAGATCTGAAATATCAAATATATATATATATATAAATATAAATAAATACTTTCACAAAAAAAACATTAAATTTTTTTAATTTGCAACTTTTCAGTTCTTTTCTCCATATTATATATATATATATATATATATATATATATATACATAATATAAATTGTTAGGAGGATTTGATAATTATAATTAAGTAATTCATTGAGCCTGAGAGAAACCTCAGCAGAATGCAGAAAGTACTGGATGGCTGTTTCGTCCTATATTTGGGACTCATCAGCAGTGCACATCCACTACCGAGAATTGAAACCCTGACAGCTATAGTGAGTCTTATTTGTTACCTCTTCGTCACCGAGACCCGTTGGAACAGTTGGTATGACGTGTGCTTGATAACTGTCCGGGTTTCAATTCCTGGTAGTGGATGCGCAAATATAGGACGAAACGGCCGTCCAGTGCTTTCTGCATTCTGTTGAGGTTTCTTTCAGACTCAATGAATTATATATATATATATATATATATATATATATATATATATATATATATATATATATATATATTACTTTGGGGTCGGGTTCCGCCCAACAAAACAAGGACAAAAATCCATATGTACATATGTCAGCACGTACTTCGTTTTTGAGTTATTAAGTGTTGTGGCCTTGTTAGGGCCAGAAATAAAGACACAAGAGAGGAATTGAGTTAAACAAATATATTAACAGAAACAGTAATACCAACATATACAAACGAGAGTGTTACAGCAAGAATGTTCGGTTCGACTGTCTGAGCTGACTGCTGGAAACTTCCCTCTCCAAAAGTCAGTATATTGCTGTCACATGTGTTCTTCTGCTTCTCTTATGTACGAGGGTCATTCAATAAATCAGTTGAATTTTTCGGTATAAGGACTTCTAATACAGATAGAAGCTTACTCTTTTTTATTTTTTGTTTTACTTCTTTTTCACATGGATTTAATTTCTTTTGCAGATTAAAAAAAAACTTTGAGAGTTTTTGCGATTAACAAAGATGGCCGACCAAGAAGCATGCTCCAGGATTGAACAGCGGTCAGTTATCAAGTTTTTGGTTGCTGAAGGGTGCAAACCAGTTGGAATTCATAAGAGAATGTCAACTGTGTATGGTGCCACATGTTTCAGCCAAAAGTGTCTACAAGTGGGCTAAATTGTTTAAAGAAGGACGGAGCAGTGTTGAGGATGAAGACAGGCCTGGGAGGCCTACGGAAGTGAGGTCTCCTGAGGTGATCGAATCAGTCAATGACCTCATTCAGTCTGACAGTGGATGACAGTGCAAGGACTTTGAGCTTATCTGTTGGGACAAACGCAGGGGTCATCAGTCAGAAGGAGTCATCTTGCATCATGACAACGCAAGGCCTCACACAGCAGCCCAAACGGTGCAGACCATCAACGAGCTGGACTGGGAACTGCTCCCTCATCCCCCTTACAGCCCAGACCTTGCCCCTTCAGACTTTCACCTGTTTGGTCCCTTGAAAGCGTTCACAAGAGGCACGAAGTTTAAAAGTGACGATGAAGTCAAAAGTGTTGTGAGCGACTGGCTGAGTAATCAGTCCAATGATTTTTACGCTGAGGGAATACGGAAGCTTGTGCACAGATGGGAAAATTGTGTGACAGTGCTGGGAGACTACGTTGAAAAATTAAAAAAAAAGTAAGCTTCTGTCTGTATTAGAAGTCCTTATACCGAAAAATTCACCTTATTTATTGAATGACCCTCGTATTACGGAAGCCTTGGAAAAAATACAAATTAGCAATATTATTGATCTTGAACTGACAACCCTTGTGGAGCTGTGAGTTCAATATCTGGCCTTAGTAGATGGAACAAATTCAGAATTGAATTACTAAAAGGGAATTAACTTAAACTGAAATATTCCAAACAACGGGGCCTGGCACGTGCAATTAGAATCCCCGTGTGCTAAATAAATAAATGGTTTGGTTCTAAATTTCAACGTATATCACCTGGAGAAGGCCGAAGCGTACAAGAGCCGAAACGTCGGGAATATGGCAATAAAGACCAGGACAACAGTACAAACGACGTAAATCGTTTAAATAGAAAACGTTTATAAATCTAAAATGTTTCGCGATTATTAAAACTTCGTCAGAGAATGAGATATGGAGGGAAAGAATTAACAATTAAAAATCAACTAGATTAAGTATGAAGACTTTTTGTTGTGGCCTTGTTAGGGCCAGAAATAACGACACAAAGAGAGGAATTGAGTTCAATAAATATATTAAAAGAAACAGTAATACAAACATATACAAATGAGACTGTCAGAGCTGACTGCTGGAAACTTCCCGATATTTATTTGTACAACGGTATAAAATGTGACACAAAGCCAAATGAGGAATGGGCAAAGGACGGTCTTCATCTGTCTTAACTGTAAACTTAACTAGCCACAATCACTGACCCAAACATACCACAATATTCCTTACACCGAAACAACACAGTCTTTACTTAACATTCTACTACACTCACCATAATACCTCATTGTCTCTATGAAAATCCTAACTAGTCGCCATATGTACAATTCATTGTCTGTGGGGGGGGATTGAAGCAACAATTTAAAAACTAGCCACAATGAGTATTTACAATATGAATACAATCTATTTACATGAAACTAAAAAAAATAATGTTAGTAATAAAAATCCCCACCATCCTTAATTAAACATCAGTAAACTGGACGAAATTAATGCGGGACTATAATAATATAAAAATATTCATTCATCCCAAGGACTCACACAGACACGAACTACTGGAAACTTCCCTCTCCAAAAGGCAGCTATTTACAGCTGGGAAAGATCATGCGTGCGTGGGTAAATTGCCATAACATTAACTCTAAACAAAGTTCACGCTAGATGGTACTGTGTTGTATTTGGACTAAGTTACATTTGTCATTCGTGTACATTTGTAGCTAGTCTGACTTCAACGTTTATTTAATGTGTTGTCGTGTGTCAACTGAGAAGTCTTCCGTTTAACAATGGCAGGATATTAACGTGAGCAGGCAGATATGAAGAAAGATGTTTATAAACGATTCTATTTTAAAAAATTACTTATGAAACACCACTTCCTTTTTTTATTATTCAGTTTTTCTTTTTTCTTTTTTAAAAAGATATAAGGAGAAGCACCATAAAGGAAAAATAAATATAAAAAGGTTTTCCATTAAAAAAAGAGAAAAAATATAGTAATAATAATAATAATAATAATAATAATAATAATAATAATAATAATAAAAATAATAAAAATAAAAATAATAAACGATTCTATTTAAAAATGCTACATATGGAACATCACTTCCTTTTTTATTATTCAGGTTTTTTGTTGTTGTTTTTTTTAAAAAGACGTAAGGAGAAACACCATCAAAGAAAAATAAATATAAAAAGGTTTTCCATCAAAGAAAAAGAAAAAATATAATAATAATAATAATAATAATAATAATAATAATAATAATAATAATAATAATGTTGGACGTGATTTTGGGCCTTTTTCCAGAGTCGTCCTAAAGCTGGTAACTTGAACATAATTACCCCTTGGCGGTCAAGGTTAAAACGCAAATCTCTACCAATTTCAATGAATACGAATAAAATTCCATAACGGATCGGTCGTCACCCGGGTCAACAAGGGCCGCGTCCCTCAGAGAGGAACCAGTCTGAGGATGAAAAATCTGTCACTGGAACAAACTCTTCCGCAAACGAAGAGACACTCGGTCACCAAAACCGGATTATTGCCAACCTTGGACCAAGTGACTCAATGCTAAATCGACTAATAAAAAGAAAACGAACGAAATGGAACCGCGAAGAGTATAGACAAGTTATGACATCTTTCTTCACTGCGCTCGAAAACCCAGCAAAGAAAACCACCAATCAAATTTATGCAATTTTTAAATTTTTTATTTTTTTTCAGTGGAAAGTGCCATGATGCCATTTCTAACCTTAGGTCCCTAATATATATATATATCAGAGGACTGTGGACGTCAGCACCTAGCGGGGACATTCTATTTCATGCTTAAAAGCAATCTTCAGGCCATTAAGTATGCATCGCTACAGGTGAGAAATAAAAGATTCTATTTAAAAATGCTTCTTATGAAACACCTCTTTGTTTTTTTCATTATTAATTTTTTTTTAAAAGACATAAAAAGAAACACAATAAAAGGAAAAGAATTATATAAATGGCTTCCATAAAAGGAAAAGAAAAAAATAATATAACGAAGAAGAAGAAAAAGAAGATGATGATGAAGAAGAAGACAGGAAAAAGCAAAGAGGATAAGAAGACAATAAAAAGAAAAAAGGGAAAGAAGGAAGAGAAATATAAGAGTTAAGAAAAATGAAAGACAATACGTCATAACTGCAAAGAAAAAGAAAAAAAGAAGAGAAGAGAAAAACGAAGAGGAGAAAGATGTACATGAATACGAAAAACGGAAAAAAACGAGAAAGAGAAAAGAAAGAAAAAAAGAAGACAATATGTGTTATTGACAACAATTCAGCCAATGAAAGAACTTTAACATTAAGATAAATAATTATCTCGAAAATTTTAAACTCAACCGAAAATGCTTGCTACATGGAAACACTCTTAAAGTCTGACGTTATTCAAAAAGCAGACACATTATTTATTTGTGTGTATATATATATATATATATATATATATATATATATATATATATATATAAAATTTGCAAAAATAGATATCTGAAAACTACTAGTACTGATTTTCACAAATATACATAACTCGACCATTTGTATATCCTTGCTAGACCCCAGCTAATGATCTGCGATGAAGGGCTAAGGATAAAAAAGCCGACATGGCTCTTGGGGCACTGTTCCGAGGTTATCTGAATACTTGGATGAGTATCGCTGCGGAACTGAGTGAGTAGCGGGGCTATATCGAGTCTAGTTTGTGTTTTCTTCGTCACTGAGGCCCGTGGTAAAGTTGGTCTGATATTTGCGTTGTATCGAAACGGGTTCGATTCTCGGTAGTGGATGCGCACTGCTGATGAGTCCCAGATAAGACGAAAATATGCATTCTGTTCAGGATTATTCCTGGCTCAACGAATTACAATATATATATATATATATATATATATATATATATATATATATATATATATATATATATATATGGTTAAATTCCCAGATCAATTCTGTGGACAAGACAGATTGGTATAAAATGACAATAGGAAAAATCTTAGATTTTGCCGACGCGTTTCGGAAAATCTAAGATTTTTCCCATTGTCATTTTATACCAATCTGTCTTGTCCACATAATTGATCTGGGAATTTAACTACATTGTCGACATGGAAAAAGAAAAAAAATTCTCTTACTATAAAGGGAATTTACATTAACCAGAAGAAAAGGCTTGGACAGAAGCGTCTATCTTTTTAAATTCTGATTTTTTAATGTAACTATAACAACAGAGATATTTAGATTTAATTTTTGCCTTGAAAAAGTCGGAAGACGAAACGCGTCGGCAAAATCTAAGATTTTTCCAATTGTCATTTTATACCATATATATATATATATATATATATATATATATATATATATTATGAAATGGACAGAGTCCGACAATTATTTTAAGACATTTTTATGTTTATACATTCTTTTTATAGATACAAATATTTAACAAATATTTAAGTAAATGCTCTGGTTATAATAATGTTTAAAGACAGTAAAATCGACCTTGCTAACCGAACGCTCCTCTCTGGCCGAAACGGTTAAGGCACGTCAGGCTATATGACGGTTCCGTATAGGATACACGTTCGGTTCATGTCGGTGAACGAATATTTTATATGAAAAATTCTCGGACATTCAGGCCGGTAAATGTTGTTTAATACTGTTTATTATAAAACAGAGCATTTACTTATTGTAAATATTTGTATCTATAAAAAAGAATGTATAAACATAAAAATGTCTTTATATATATATATATATATATATATATATATATATATATAGATAGATAGATAGATAGAGAGAGAGAGAGAGAGAGAGTATTGGGGCGACAGATCATATACTATTAAATATAACAGGAAATGAATACCTATTATGAATGATCATGTGCCGTTCTGAAGTTCAATTTAAAATGTATCTCAATAAACTTATTAATATCTCTGACAAAATTGATAATATTATTAATAATAATAGTGTACATCAAAAGAAACATAACACGCAACTACCTTTTTATGAGCGCCTGGGTAATAATTATACTCAAAGATGGTATTGCGATGGGATCTCCTTTAGGACCCCTTTTTCTAATTATCATATGGCACATTTAGAAAATAAAATACTTTATGACACTAATAAATCCCATATATATGTAACATACGTAGATGACATTTTCATTTTTGCTAAAAATATTGATCAAATTACATAAAAATAAATTTGAATATCACTCCGTTTTCAAATTTACATAAGAAATTAATATTAATAATACAATTCCATTCTTTGATGTATTTATTGATTCCATCACACATAAATGTACTACTTTTCTACACAGGAAACCCACTAGCATGAACAAGTGTCTTCCTAATTATAATAGTGTATGCCCCCAAGGATATAACTTCATCTAACGCACACAAATGATATCTCCTTCTATAAAGCATTACAAAACATTAAACTTGTTAATAACGGATTTCCTAATTCCATCATTGATCAACAAATTAAAATGTATCCCCATAAACTTAATAATGCCATTAACAAAATTGATAATATTAATAATAATTGTAGCCACATTAGTGTACGTAATACTAGTATACATAATACTATTAACTTATACTATTGTGTTGGAATTGCTATGAGTTTGAATTTGTTATCAGAAGGTTTTAATATTAAGATGGTAAGTTTACGGGCATGTTCACCATATTAATCCACAACAATATAGAATATCGGCATTCAAAACAAATCAATCACAAGGCAATTGAATAAGAAACAACGGTAAGTATGGTTTCAATAAAAACAACAGACATTTATGTGCAATTAATATACAATTAGAAAACTTGTGGTTTGATAATGCAAGAATTGACCATGTATAAATTGATTGATTTACAGTTCAAAATTGTTCATGTGTTAAAGAACTGGTCAAATAGAGTAAAATGGAAAATATTACTTATACATAAATTTGTTTAGTTTGTGTGCGTGATTAAAGTAGAGTATAAATATCTTAATTTTCTAGAGTTGTTTAATTGGATTGTTCTATATTTATCTTTTGTTAAATACAATTTCTATCTTAGTAGTGTGTAAGAACACTTTTCTTAGAAAGTTGTAAGTGAATTTTGAGAGAATAATGTTGGTGTTTGAGTCAGCAGTTGACGCGTGAAAAGTTTCTTAAGTCAAAATACTGACACGCGTGGATTCGTGTGGCATCTCTCTGAAGCTAAGTGACTGACTGGTGAATTGGGTCGAAATGGTCCTTTTTATTAGTTTTTGGAATCCAAAGTAGGCTCCAGGAAACTTGGCGCAAAATAGGTTTTAGACAACTGTTACACATTTTGGTGTCGTCTCAACCAATAAAAAGTCGAGATTTGCAATGTGAGGTATTGATTGGTTAAAACTGATTTGATAGAAAAGTGTATTTTATCACAGGGATGAGTAGAAAATATGGACGATTCTATCAATTGTAACCAAAAGCATAATAATTACAAACATGATGAAACAACACTCAAAAACATAAAAGGTAGAAATGTTAAACCCATTAATAATAATAAACAAGTTCAGCTCAACATATATTA
Source organism: Acanthosepion esculentum (assembly GCA_964036315.1). Lineage (NCBI taxonomy): Eukaryota > Metazoa > Mollusca > Cephalopoda > Sepiida > Sepiidae > Acanthosepion > Acanthosepion esculentum. The sequence continues at coordinate 7,759,283 of OZ038519.1, read as the reverse complement.
TAATAAAATTTAAAACTAGTTGACCCCATAGTCTCTAATAATCCTGCAACCATACAACTAAATCCTCTAGAAAAAAACAATATAGTGTATTAATTTACATGCCCGTTCAGAGATTGTATCTCTGATGCTAATGATAAACCCATTACATATATTGGTTTTACTACAACCACGCTCTCCCGTAGACTTACCTGTCATCTTTCTGATCTTAGTTCTATTTAAACAACATTTCTTAGAAAGAAATAGCCATGTACATAATATTAGACAGATTAGTTGATAACACAACAATACTCACGCATACACACATTAAAATAACCTTTTTTAGGATCGTAGACATCTATTCCCTGTTTCGTTCGTGTTTTTGCGTGTTTATATATCTAAATATGTTTACGTGTTTATGTATTATAATTTGATTGTATATGTATTGTCATTTGCAATATTTCGTCCTCCTCTGCCAATGTCAACAATTCAAATATGTTTTACATCTCCATTACATTAATGTTTATTTCAACTGAGATTTTGGCCTTTAAATTGAAACAAAATAAATAATAAAATATATGTAATTTTTCCTCAGTTTCTCCTTTAAATAATTTTATAATATTTTAAATTTAATAAATTTATAAATTGGTAATTTTTAATTTTCAATTTTATAAGAAAATTTAATATTAATTATTTATAATGACTTCTATTGAATAAGACACCAGAAGTATTGAAACAAAATGGCTATTTTTGTAGTGATTTTATAACATATTTATGTTATAATTTTTGAATAAATTATATATATATATATATATATATATATATATATATATATATATATATATATATATATATATCACATACTGGTACCATATCTATCTATCTATATATATTTATATATATATAAATATATATATACATATATATATATATATATATATATATATATATATATATATATATATATATATATATATATATAATTTATGATATATAAGTTATATATATATATAATTTATGATATACAAGTTATATATATATATATATAGCACATACTGGTACCATATATATATATATATATATATATATATATATATATATATCACATACTGGTACCATATATATATATATATATATATATATATATATATATATATATATATATATGAATTGTAAAATAAGTAGTTTTAAAAAACTTTATTATAAACACCTCAGTAGTTTCAAACACGAAACATATAAATAGAGTACTACCCTGTTCACTTATATATGGAAGATTAAACAGGAAGACAATAATGATCCCTTTGTAGGGATACTACAGTTGTTTCCCTTGGATCGGGCTAACGGAAGTTCAGTCCCTTAGAGACGAGAACTCTCCTGTCCCTTCTTCCCTTTCGTCACTTCCGTTTTTTAGAAAGCTCTCCCCTTTTTTACTTGCGACCTCCGGAGTCCACACACGTGGAAATTGGTCTGCCGGTAACCAGCCTAGCGTGGAGAAAGAAGTAAGCCCTGTTAACTCATCTATGGACAGTCAACGGCCCTAAAGTTGGTATGGCATTTCACTGTTCACGTTAAACACCCTCGGTCCTTTGGACTATATGGACAATCTTCTGTTTGGGACATGTAAACCTTTTTAATATGTGTATATAATTTGTTTGCATTATTAAATGTCTTCTTGGGTACGGTCCCGTATTTCTTCTTTCTGTATCCTCATTCGGTGTTAGTGTATCAGTGGCTACACTAATGCCAATATTAGTATCGGTGTCCGGTTATTGGAAGGCTAAAGCGTATTATTCTTCCTAACACGAAATAGCCCTTATATTGTGGCTAGCTGGTGCACCCCATACTAATCCCTTTTTAAAATGGGAAATATTAAACAAATGTTATGAATATAAAACAGGCGATAAATTTTGTTCACTATTCATGGAGGAAAAGCTAGGTATAACTTCCCATAAAGAACACAAACATTTATTAAACCAAAAATCAGAAATTCTTAGTAGGTGCTGACATAAGAAAAAGCTGGTTATTAGAGTAACATGTTGTAGGTTTTTTTTTTCATGTGGTCATGATCTTATTTGGTTTTATCAATAAATATTGTTCCATTATTTGCCTTTTTAGTTAGTTTTACCCTGAAGATCCGTTTAGGTGAAACCTAGGTTTGCCTAGCTCCTTGGGATTGTTTTAGTTTTGCTTTAGTTTATATATATATATATATATATATATATATATATATATATATATATATATATATATATATATTTCGTCTATTTTTAGAATAAATCTTTCTTCCCAACCCTCCCAGTTGTTTGTTTGTTTTGTTTTTTTTTTTCGGGGTTTTTTTCGGATTTTTTTTTTCGTTTTTTTGGGGTGGGGGTCAAGTGGTTATGGTGTTTTTGTTTATTGACAATAAGTTTCCGTTCTTTCTTACTTTGTGAGCCGGCCTTACCTGACGATCCGTTTAGGTGAAACCGTGGTAGCTTTGTCTGCCTCTCTAGGTCTAACTGTATATATATATCATCGACTCTCCCGTCGAATTCGACGTATGAGGGTCAAGGAGATCTGTTCCGAGAAACTGAGAGCCCGACGCCGACACATGAGATTTGATTATGGTGGTGAAGGTTTCGTGCCGGACCATCCACACTTTTTGAAGGGCCGAATACAGTGACCTGGTGCACTGAGTGCCACAAGGTCCCCAAACGACCCTCCACAGGTTTTGAATTCAGAGTTGTCCTTCTCCTAGACCTGTTGCCATTCAAGGCTATAGAACACAGTCTGTCCTGCTATTTACCCATAGTTGGAGGGAGAAGAAGAGGATACACACCTTTCCCAAGGGCATTAGCACATAAGTAAATGTAATATATATATATATATATATATATATATATATATATATATATATATATATATATATATATATATATGCAGAAATATAGTCTTAAAGTATGCTATATTTATGGGGTAAAGTGCTCAATATCAGAGATAGAGCGTGTGTAAATATAAAAGTGGACATGGAAGTCAGCACTTAGAGGCGACAGTCTGTTTCATGCTAGTGCAATCGTCAGGCGACTAGTGCTGTTATTTTTCTCGGCTACTTATATAAGGGTCAGTGGTGCATTATGGGTAGTCTATTTTGGCGGTTACTTTTACCGGAAGTGGCTTATTTGTTTATTTATTTATGTCAAATTATGTCAAATTATTTTGCTTGTTTTTTTTTGTTTGTTTTTTTATTTTTATTTTTATTTTTTATCTTATATATTTATTTATTTATTCTTTTATTTTGATCGGTGTTTTTGGTTAACGTAGTAAAAATTTGTTTATATAGCTTATTGTTGGTAGTCTATAATGGCCGACATTTACCGGAAATCGCTTGTTCGCTTATTTATTTGGGTCAAATTCTTTTGCTTGTTTTCATTTATTTTCATTTTTATTTTTTATCTTATATATTTATTTATTTGTCATTGATTAAATCTGTTTGTTGAATTTGTGTTTTTTTCTGATTATTATTTAGGTGGGAACAGTTTTTAATTTATCTATTTAGGTTGGTTATCTTTATTTGTTTTGTTTTTTAAACGGCTAGTTTATCGTAATCGGTTGTTAGTTTATTTATATATTTGGATGTATTTAGATCGATTTATTATACTTGTTGTTATTTATTTGTTACACTATATCTTTTTGGCTTTCGGTTTTTAAGTAACGTAGTATATTATCTTTTATTAATGTTTTTTTTTTTATTTTTTTTTATTATTATTTTTATTTTGTATAACAGTTATAACTTTCGTCCGTTCTTTTGTTTTGATTTTATTTCGTATATTCTAACAGGTGTGGATTTATGATTTGTTTGGAGTAATTTATTTTGCTTATTTTATTGTTGTTTGTTTATATATTTATTTATTTTTCTATTTTAAGTTACGTAGTAAAAATTTGTTTTCATGACATAATTTGACATAAATAAATAAACAAATAAGCCACTTCCGGTAAAAGTAACCGCCAAAATAGACTACCCATAATGCACCACTGACCCTTATATAAGTAGCCGAGAAAAATAACAGCACTAGTCGCCTGACGATTGCACTAGCATGAAACAGACTGTCGCCTCTAAGTGCTGACTTCCATGTCCACTTTTATATTTACACACGCTCTATCTCTGATATTGAGCACTTTACCCCATAAATATAGCATACTTTAAGACTATATTTCTGCATATTCAGCTCCTGATTATCAGTAGAGCACTTTCGCTACATTTATAACACAACATGGACATAGAAAAATTTAGCCTCGACTACTCACTAAAAAACATACCCACCCCTTCCCCTTACATATATAAACTAAAATTATTTGAAAAAACAGAAAGTTTCATAAAAAGAATGAGATGGAAAGCACATTTTTTAAACCAAGATCTTCACAATAATAATAATACACTCAAGGAAAAATACGGGTTCAAAACAAGAAAATGTCCCCCGCAACAAAAAGAATTAGATGACTTCGAGAAGGACTTAACTGACCTAGTTAGAAACATAAAATTCCATAAAAAACAAGATGCATTCCAAAAAAAGCTAAAAGAAGATATAGCTAAAATAAACAGTTCAGCAAATGTATTTATCGCAGCCGACAAAACAAGAAATTTATACAAACTAACCCCTCCTATGCACAATAATTTACTAAAGAACAACATAACCAAAACATACAAAAAGGCACCCAAAACAATAGAACACGATATAAATAAAGAAGCTAAAGCAATCGCTCAAAAATTAGACCTAGATGACCGAATAAGTTGCATGAGCAAGACGCAAGCCTTTTTCACACTAAAAGACCACAAGGAAAATTTCAAAACCAACCCTGCATGCAGACTCATAAACCCAGCCAAAAGCGAACTAGGTAAAATAAGTAAAACAATACTAGAAAGAATTAATTCTGAACTTAGGAAGAAGTTAGGAGTAAACCAGTGGAAAAACACAAAAACAACCATTGACTGGTTCAACAGCATAAATAACAAACAAAATTGCCACTTCCTACAATTAGACATAAAAGAATTTTACCCATCCATAACAGAACGTACACTAGATAAGGCCATCAACTTAGCTCAGGAACAAATAATAATAAAACCAAACGAAATCGACATCATTAAGCACTCCCGTAAATCATTATTATTTCACCATGAAGAAGCATGGATAAAGAAAGATGGGATATTTGACACTACAATGGGAAGCTTTGACGGTGCAGATACATGCGAAATCGTAGGCATTTACTTACTACACGAACTAAGCAAAATAATAGATAGAAACGACACAGGGCTCTACAGAGATGACGGTCTCATAATCTTAAGAAACTGCAACAAACAAAAGACTGATAAAACTAGAAAAGCAATAATTAAAATTTTCAAAAATAACGGATTCGAGATAGATATAAAAACTAACCTAAACGAAGTAGATTTTCTAGATGTCACCTTCAACCTAAGAAAAGGCACACACAAACCATACAGAAAACCGAATGATAAACCACAGTACATACATATATACTCCAACCACCCGCCTTCTATAATCAAACAGATACCTAAATCGATTAACCGCAGGCTTTCCGACAATTCTTCCGATGAATCTATATTTAACAAGGCCAAGAAAGACTACGAAACAGCCCTAAAAGATAGCGGATTCCCAGCAACACTCACATACTCACCACAGAACACAAAAAAGACCAACAGAAAAAGAAATATCATATGGTTCAACCCACCGTACAGCAAAAACGTAAAAACAAACATAGGAAAAATATTCTTCAAGCTTTTACACAAACACTTCCCGGAATCAAGCACCCTACACAAAATATTCAACAAAAACACAGTAAAAATCAGCTACAGTTGCACCGAGAACATGGCACAAATAATAAAAAAGCACAACAGAAAAATTATTAACAAACCACACGAACAAATTAAACCCACGTGCAACTGCAGAATAAAAAACGAATGTCCCTTAAACGGTAATTGTTTACAAAACAACGTAATCTACCAAGCCACGACAAAATCAGCAGATAATGAAGAAAAAGTATATATAGGAGTAACCGAAGGACCATGGAAACAAAGAAATTATGTACACAAAATGTCTTTCACAAATAGTAAATATGCGAACAGCACAATGCTTTCTAAGTATATCTGGGAAATAAAAAACAAAACACACACCACACCAAAAATATCTTGGAAAATAAGGAAAAAATCATCAGCCTACAACAACCTATCAAAAACCTGCAAACTTTGCTTGGAGGAAAAAATAGCTATCATTACCTTCCCAGATCAAAATAAATTATTAAATAAAAGATCCGAGCTAATCTCAAAATGTAGACATGAAAACAAATTTTTACTACGTAACTTAAATAGAAAAATAAATAAATATATAAACAAACAACAATAAAATAAGCAAAATAAATTCCTCCAAACAAATCATAAATCCACACCTGTTAGAATATACGAAATAAAATCAAAACAAAAGAACGGACGAAAGTTATAACTGTTATACAAAATAAAAATAATAATAAAAAAAAAAAAAAAAAAAAACATTAATAAAAGATAATATACTACGTTACTTAAAAACCGAAAGCCAAAAAGATATAGTGTAACAAATAAATAACAACAAGTATAATAAATCGATCTAAATACATCCAAATATATAAATAAACTAACAACCGATTACGATAAACTAGCCGTTTAAAAAACAAAACAAATAAAGATAACCAACCTAAATAGATAAGTTAAAAACTGTTCCCACCTAAATAATAATCAGAAAAAAACACAAATTCAACAAACAGATTTAATCAATGACAAATAAATAAATATATAAGATAAAAAATAAAAATGAAAATAAATGAAAACAAGCAAAAGAATTTGACCCAAATAAATAAGCGAACAAGCGATTTCCGGTAAATGTCGGCCATTATAGACTACCAACAATAAGCTATATAAACAAATTTTTACTACGTTAACCAAAAACACCGATCAAAATAAAAGAATAAATAAATAAATATATAAGATAAAAAATAAAAATAAAAATAAAAAAACAAACAAAAAAAAACAAGCAAAATAATTTGACATAATTTGACATAAATAAATAAACAAATAAGCCACTTCCGGTAAAAGTAACCGCCAAAATAGACTACCCATAATGCACCACTGACCCTTATATAAGTAGCCGAGAAAAATAACAGCACTAGTCGCCTGACGATTGCACTAGCATGAAACAGACTGTCGCCTCTAAGTGCTGACTTCCATGTCCACTTTTATATATATATATATATATATATATATATATATTATACAGTTAATTTGATGAGGAGGGAGGACGTCTTTACACACTGGACGAACCATGGGCCGGGTTTGAAAAACAATCCGTACCTCGGCAGAGAAAAAACAGCGACGAACCTTTGATGAAATTTGTCTAACCATACTTTCACATTTGGTTCCAACCCAAGGCAATCTTAGATAAACAGGGCACTTTTTAACGATACAGTGTTTGGCCTTTCTGAACTCCTCAATTTTGTCACGGATAACCGAATGAACAGTGAGCACTTATTAAATAGCAGATTGTGTGCAGTTAATTTTAGCGTTGATCGGTTCACCATGTTGTCCCGGTCACACTCGTTATTTCACCTTAAGGTGCTGGAGGCCCTTTACATCGGGTCCCGCAAGCCTTCCTTGTGTAAACAACGTGAGTGTTTGTTGGGGCTCGCTGTCATTTGCCTCTAGCTCATTTTGCTCATATAATTTTTTTTTTATCCCCCTCCACAATTCCTTTCATTGTACATTTTCTGTCTTTTAAATTTAAATCTCCCGTTGCAAGCCTGATGAGCGGGAGCGAAACCGGTTGCTTCGCGCGTTTTAACATGTCTAGTAATATTAAGCTTAATACTTTTATTGCTATTATAAAATTTTGTACCTTTAAAAATATCTTTAAATATATATATATATATATATATATATATATATTATAATTATTCTTTTGCATTTCTCGCTTTTTAAAATCTCTTCTGGCTTCTCGATTTCCAGTCAAATTTGACCTTCAGAAATTTAAATTCAATGTCAATCGTCGTCATCAGTCTTCTTAATTCCTGTTCTTTTATTGTCCTCTCTCCTTAATAGTAATTTTTCTCATATTGTCTCACACATGTTTAACTTTAGGGTTAACTATTACTTTCCTTTCCTATCCGTACAAACTGCTTCCTAACGTAACCTTCTACCTTGAGTGGCCCCGTGCCTTGTACAGGGTGAAACCTACTGAAAAAAAAAAAACTCAATAAACTCTTCCGTCTCTGTGTCGCTATTGCCATTCTTGGAATGAAATTATTAAAAAAAATATTTTAGTATATGTTCTTCTGATATGAAGAAAGTCTTTTAATAATTCCAGCTTTTCTGAATGTGTGGCATTTGAAAAGACCCAGCCTACCCATTTTCGCCAGAGATACTTTTACAGGTATTTACATGACGTTAAAGGAACGTAGAATATTCTTCGAGATTCCAAGATTTAACAGCAATGGGTAAACCTGTCAAAAATCAACGGTAACTTTCCAACAGTATAATACATGATATTGACAAAATATTTGTATGACGTGCGTCCATAGCCTCGGGCCAGTCAAAATGATGCGCAACAAACTTTTAAATGATTACACGTCCAAGGTATACGTCTGCCTGACCACAGCTGACCAGAGATACTCGACTGCAACAAAGAAAAGGCCGGTATCATTTGGCAAGTAAGCCCCAGGGAACATAAACTTGCAGCGTTATACGAACATAGAAGATTCCATTTTTATTTTCCTGTTAGAAGAAATGGTAGAAACGTGGAAGCCATGAAATTTGAAAGACTTCAGTGTGACCATAGCAACATTGGAGAAATGAAGCCTGGTAATGGTCAGTGACAATTAGCGGGAGAGGGGGCGGTGATGTGGGCGTAGGTGAAGGAAGAAAGGCGGGAAAGAATTAAAGACACAAAACGAACCAAAAAAAGAAAGAAAGAAAGAAGAAAAGAACGTTTAGCAATAGAGAGAAGAGGCAGGATGAAGAGAGGGGAATGCGTTGAACGGAAAAGAAAGAAAGAAAGGGACAGAAAGAAAGAAAGAAAGAAAGAAAGAAAGAAAGAAAGAAAGAAAGAAAGAAAAGAACGTTTAGTAATAGAGAGAAGAGGCAGGATGAAGAGAGGGGAATGCGTTGAACGGAAAAGAAAGAAAGAAAGAAAGAAAGAAAGAAAGAAAATAACGCTTAGCAATAGAGAAAAGAGGCAGGATGAAGAGAGGGGAATGCGTTGAACGGAAAAGAAAGAAAGAAAGAAAGAAAATAACGTTTAGCAATAGAGAGAAGAGGCAAGATGAAGAGAGGGGAATGCGTTGAACGGGAAAGAAAGAAAGAAAGGGACAGAAAGAAAGAAAGAAAGAAAGAAAGAAAGAAAGAAAGAAAGAAAGAAAGAAAGAAAGAAAATAACGCTTAGCAATAGAGAAAAGAGGCAGGATGAAGAGAGGGGAATGCGTTGAACGGGAAAGAAAGAAAGAAAGAAAGAAAGAAAGAAAGAAAGAAAGAAAGAAAGAAAGAAAGAAAGAAAACGATAAATTTAGGAAATGAGAACGGTTCGGAAGAAAGATGGTGAAAGTTAATCTAAATAGAAAGAAAGGAAAAGGAAAGAAAGAAAGAAAGAAAGAAAGAAAACACAAAAGAGAAGGAACGTGTAAAAATTAAATAAACAAAAAAGAAAAATAAACGAGGATTTGAAGGAAAAAAAGTTAGGAAGAAAGAAGACCACAAGTCAAAACGTATAGAAAGAAACAAGAGAAAGAAAGAAAGAAATAAAAAAGAAAGAAAGCAAAAAGAAAGAAAGAAAGAAAGAAAGAAAAAAGAAAGAAAGAATGAAAGAAAGAAAAAAGAAAGAAAGAAAAAACGTTTAGCAATAGGCAGAAGTGGCAGGAAGAAGAGAGGAGAATGTGTTGAACGGAATAGAAAAAGGAAAAAAAGAAGAAAGAAAGAAAGATGGTTTAGAAATAGGCAGAAGGGGTAGGATGATGAGAGGAGAAAGATTGGACCGGAATAAAAACAAAAGAGAGAAAGAAAGAAAGAAAGAAAGAAAGAAAGAAAGAAAGAAAGAAAGAAAAACGATAAATTTAGGAAACGAGAACGTTTCGGAAGAATGAAGGTGTGAAGTTAATGTAAAGAAAGAAAAAAGCAAGAACGAAGACAAGAAGACGAGAAGTATGATGTAAAGAAATAAAGAAACGAAAAGAATGTAAGACACGAGGATTGGCGGACAAAAGATTGTAAGGAAGAAAGAAGACCACAAGTGAAAACGTATAGAAAGAAAGAATGAACGCCATAGAGAAAGAAAGAAAGAAAGAAAGAACGAAAGAAAGAAAGAAAGAAAGAAAGAAAGAAAGACCGTTTAGCAATAGACCAATGAGGCAGGATGAAGAGAGGGGAATGGGTTGAATGGAAAAGAAAGAAAGAAACAAAGAATGAAAGAAAGAAAGAATCAAAGAAACGAAATAAAAGAGAAGGAAAATGTAAAGAAATAAAGAAACAAAAAAGAATGTAAAAAACGATTTGAAGGAAGAAAAAAAGTAAGGAAGAAAGAAAGAAAGAATGCTACAGAGAAAGAAACAAACAAAAGAAAGAAAGAAAGAAAGGAAGAAAGGAAGGAAGAAAGAAAGAAAGATCGCTAGGCAATAGACTGATGAGGCAGGATGAAGAGAGGGGAATGGGTTGAACGGAAAAAAAAGAAAGAAAGAAAGAAACAAGTTAATCAAAATAGAAAGAAAGAAAACAAGAAAAAGAGAAGGATAGTGAAAAGAAATAAAGAAAAAAGAAAGTAAGAAACGAGGATTTGAAGGAAGAAAAATGTAATGAAGAGAGATGACCACAAGTCAAAATGTACAGAAAGAAAGAACGAAGGACATAGAGAAAGAAAGAAAGAAAGAAATAAAAGAAAGAAAGAAAGAAAGAATGAACCTTTAGCAATAGACAGAAGAGGCAGGAGCTAGACAGGTGAATGGGATGAACGGAAAAGAAAGAAAGAAAGAAAGAAAGAAAGAAAGAAAGAAAGAAAGAAAGAAAGAATGAACGAAAGAAAGAAAGAAATAAGCAAAGAAAGAAAGAAAGAAAGAAAGAAAGAAAGAAAGAAAGAGAAACGATAAATTTATGAAAGGAGAACGGTTCGGAAGAAAGAATGTTAATCTAAATTGAAAGAAAGAATGAATGAAAGAAAGAAGAAAGAAGAAAAAAGAAAGAACGTTTAGCAATAGCCAGAAGAGGCAGGATGAAGAGAGGGGAGTGGGATGAACGGTAAAGAAAGAAGGAATGAAAATAAAAAGGAAAGAAAGAATGAATGAAAGAAAGAACGAACGTTTAGCGATAGACTGCAGAGGCTGCATGAAGAGAGGTGATGGGGTTGCAGAAGAACGAAAGAAAGAAAGAAAGAAAGAAAGAAAGAAAGAAAGAAAGAAAGAAAGAAAAAAACAAGAAGAAGGGAAGGAAAATGTAAAGAAATAAAGAAACAAAAAAGAATGTAAGAAACGAGGATTTGAAGGAAAAAAAAGGAAGGAGAAAGAAGACCACTAGTCAAAACGTATAGAAAAAAAGAAGGAAAGCAAGAAAGAAAGCAAGAAAGAAAGATATTAAGACATAAAGAAAGAAAGAAAAACGAACGAAAGGAAAAAAAGAAGGACGTTTAGCCTTAGGTACTAGAGGCAGAATGAATAAAGGGGGTCGGTTGAACGGAAAAGAAAGAAAGAAAGAAAGAAAGAAAGAAAGAAAAGAAAGAAAGAAAGAAAAGAGAGAAAGAAGGAAAACAAGAAGAAAGAAAGAAAGGCAGAAAGAAAGAAAGATAAGTCGATTTATATATGAACGGCTACTAAGACGGAAACTGGTCGAACCGTTTACAAAGAAAAAGAATTAAGAATAAAGAAAGAAAGAGAAGTTATCTTGATGAAAGACGGAATGTTGTAAAGATAGTACGTGAGAACTTGAAAGAAAGATTTAAAGAAAAAAGAAAATGATGAAGAAAGCAAACGAGCACTGATGAGGGAAAAGGTGACAAGAAAGATAAAAAATAAAGAAAGAATGAAAAGGAAATATTTTGTTGTTCCGGATAAAATCCAAAGATGAATCTGCAATGAAATTGGTCTTAACCTGGCAATTCATCTTCAGTTACGTTCGACGACACAGAGACTCGAGGTATTATGGTGACTGTATTAAGAAAAATAAGCAAGAATGTGTTGGTTTGGTGTATGGGATTCTGTGGTATGTTAGGATCATTAATAGTGGCTAGCTAAGTTTAAGATGAGACATTGAAGACCAGCCTTCCCCATCTCCCCTTTTGGCCTTGTGCCACATTTTTGTATAATATCAAAACAAATATTGCTTTCCTCTTTGGGAACTAGTTAGGTCTTCATACAGACTTGGAGGTATTATGATGGCTGTAGCAAGAATGATAAAGAAGAATGTGTTGTTTTGGTGTAAGGAATACTGTGGCATGCTAGGGTCAGTAATTGTGGCTAGCTAAGTTTAATATAAGACAGATGGAAGTCCAGCCTTCCCCTATCCTCCCTTTTGGCCTTGTGCCACATTTATGTATAATATCAAAATACATATTTCACTCTGCTATGGTACCTATACATTGTGGATTTAAGCGCATTACTACATCGGCGGCGAGGTCTGATCATTATAGAGTTGAAAGAGCTAGATCTAACCGTAACTTCTATGCTGAGAGGTTCTTCTCTCGCACTTCTCGTTTGTGGGACTCTCTTTTGGCCTCTTGCTTTCAGGCCAACTTTGATCTCCAATAATTGAAATGCAACGTCAATTAATTCCTGTTCTTTTATTAGCCTCTGTCGATAATGCTTTTCTTTTTCTGATAGTCTTTCACACTCAGTAAAACCTTGCGTCTTAGTGGCTTTATTACCTTGCTTTGGGTGACATGATTAAAAATAAAAGAGTCTAAATCGAAAAGTGGTGATTCACCTGTTTATCTAATCTGGAGATTACTCAGGATTTAAATTGTGTTGATGAAAGAATATTTTTTTTTTATTTTGTTACGTAATGGTCAAATGAGAGGTCAACTTATTTGTCACGATTATTTTGGGTGTTAGGGATGCTTCTGTAAACTGCGGGATGATCTGCATTGGCATTTGCCAATGGTTAAGGGTTGTCACTTGATTATGGTGCTCATGTTCAGTGATTGTTGCTAATATTCTACAGTTGAAATGGTAAGATGAAACAGCAAGTTCTATGCTAACGTATTCTTCCCTAAAACTTCTCGCATGTGGAACTCTCTTCTGGCTTCTTGGTCTCCATTTAATTTTCACCTACACAAATTTAAACGCAATGTCAATTGTTATATCCGGTCTTCTTAATTCCTGTTCTTTATTTTCCTCTCACCTTCATAGTGTTTCCTCATCTTGTCTCACACCTGTTTAAATTTAGGGTTACACATTACTTTCCTTTCCTATCCGTACAAACTGCCTCCTAACGTAACACTCTACCTTGAGTGGCCCCGTGCCTTTCACAGAGTGAAACATACTGAAAAAAACGTTATTGTCTTTGATCTTCAAAAATTCTTGTTCTTTTATTGTCCTCTCTCCTTAATAGTATTTTTTCTCATATTCTCTAACATTCAGTAACCCCTTGCATCTTAGTGGCTTTATTGCCTTTGATCTACAAAAATTGAAATGCAATGTCAATCTTTATCTTCTGTCTTCTTAATTCCTGTTCTTTTATTGTCCTCTCTCCTTAATAGTAATTTTTCTCATATTCACTAACATTCAGTAACCCCCTTGCATCTTAGTGGCTTTATTGCCTTTGATCTACAAAAATTGAAATGCAATGTCAATCTTTATCTTCTGTCTTCTTAATTATTGTTCTTTTATTGTCCTCTCTCCTTAATAGTAATTTTTCTCATATTCACTAACATTCAGTAACCCCCTTGCATCTTAGTGACTTTATTGCCTTTGATCTTCAAAAATTGAAATGCAATGTCAATCGTTATCTTCTGTCTTCTTAATTATTTTTCTTTTATTGTCCTCTCTCCTTAATAGTAATTTTTCTCATATTCTCTAACATTCAGTAACCCCTTGCATCTTAGTGGCTTTATTACCTTTGATCTTCAAAAATTGAAATGCAATGTCAATCGTTATCTTCTGTCTTCTTAATTATTGTTCTTTTATTGTCCTCTCTCCTTAATAGTAATTTTTCTCATATTCTCTAACATTCAGTAACCCCTTGCATCTTAGTGGCTTTATTGCCTTTGATCTTCAAAAATTGAAATGCAATGTCAATCGTTATCTTCTGTCTTCTTAATTATTGTTCTTTTATTGTCTTCTTTCCTTAATAGTAATTTTTCTCATATTCTCTAACATTCAGTAACCCCTTGCATCTTAGTGGCTTTATTGCCTTTGATCTTCAAAAGTTGAAATGCAATGTCAATCGTTATCTTCTATCTTTTTAAATCCTGTTCTTTTATTGTTCCCTTTCCTTACTAATGTTTTTTTTTCTCTTATATTCTTTCACACTCTGTATCTACTTGCATCTCAGTGGTTTTATTGGGAGTGAAATCATTAAAATCAAATATCCTATATATGTAATGTAACTGCTTGTGAGAAGATTGTAAACAAATTCAATGAAAGCCTTGATCTGTTCGTTTTAAGTGTCTGTTCGGGCGTATATAGAGAAACATTTGATTCGTAATGATTTCCCCGGCCTTCATTAATGGCTGACATCATGGAGTCAATTTGGATCTCATAAGAGAAACGCGAAATACTTCGGTAGAAGCCATACGTTGTAGAATCGCCTGGAATTATTCTCAGAATTTCCTGATTGAGTTTTAATTGTCGAAGCTGGTTGAAACCTCGGCATTGTTAATGAATCTGGTTCCAGGAATCGGGAAGAATGTTCGGGAAAGAGAAATAAAGAATAAATGGATTCTACTGTTTAAAAGAAAATGGTTTATGTTGGAATTCTTCGGATATAAAAGTGAGGGTCCCATTTATTTGTTTATTTTATAGACGGATAGGAGTCAAAGAAAGATGTTGGGTTTTACTGAATATGCAAAATATTAGCTGAAAAATATTAAAAGGTTTGGTTTGCTTTGTTTTGTTTTACGGCATATCAACCTCGATGGGTCATTTAATGCCGACAACTTTTTTTTTCCTGGTAATATTTTTGTTTTGACAAAAATCTATTTCTGTTAATGTTTTTTCCCTCAAAAATGTATAGCTGGTAATATTATTTTCCCCAAAAACGTATAGTTGGTAATATTATTTTTCCCAAAAACGTATAGCTGGTAATATTATTTTTCCCAAAAACGTATAGCTGGTAATATTATTTTTCCAAAAACGTATAGCTGGTAATATTATTTTTCCAAAAACGTATAGCTGGTAATATTATTTTTCCAAAAACGTATAGTTGGTAATATTATTTTTCCAAAAACGTATAGCTGGTAATATTATTTTTCCAAAAACGTATAGCTGGTAATATTATTTTTCCAAAAACGTATAGCTGGTAATATTATTTTTCCAAAAACGTGTAGCTGGTAATATTATTTTTCCAAAAACGTATAGCTGGTAATATTATTTTTCCAAAACGTATCGCTGGTAATATTATTTTTCCAAAAACGTGTAGCTGGTAATATTATTTTTCCAAAAACGTATAGCTGGTAATATTATTTTTCCAAAACGTATCGCTGGTAATATTATTTTTCCAAAGACGTATAGCTGGTAATATTATTTTTCCCAAAAACGTATAGCTGGTAATATTATTTTTCCAAAAACGTATAGCTGGTAATATTATTTTTCCAAAAACGTATAGCTGGTAATATTATTTTTCCAAAAACGTATAGTTGGTAATATTATTTTTCCAAAAACGTATAGCTGGTAATATTATTTTTCCAAAAACGTACAGCTGGTAATATTATTTTTCAAAAAACGTATAGCTGGTAATATTATTTTTCCAACAACGTGTAGCTGGTAATATTATTTTTCCAAAAAAGTGTAGCTGGTAATATTATTTTTCCAAAAACGTATAGCTGGCAATATTATTTTTTCAACACGTATTGCTGGTAATAGTTTTTTTTCCAAAAAGTATTGCTGGTAACATTTTTTTTTAAAAATTTATTTCTGGTAATAATTTTTTACAAAGTATTTCTAGTATTAAAACCTATTTTTACACTTTTATAATACTTTTTACCTCAGTTTCGGGGTTAACTATTTGCCCCTAGCTGGGACCCTAACAGTTTCTACCACCCCGCGTCAGGGTGGACCTGGGAACACCAGCAATTAAGAGGTGGTTCCACGCTCCTCAAAGCCTCCTGATCAGAGGCCTTGCTGTTGGACGTAGTTTAAGGTCTTACCCTGGACACGGATGTAGTTTATCGTCAAACCCAGGACGGTATTAAAAGGTATCAATAAACGTAACATTGATTAAGCGTAATATAATAATTTAAAATTATTATTTATTTTATAAAAGAAATAAAGTATTTACTCAAGCAGATAAATCAAGAACAATATTTGAAATGGATCCTGTTAATTATAATAAACTAATCGAAAACAAGTCTCACAAATTTGATAAATTTTAAAATTAACCTACTTATTAGTATTCGAGGATACCTGTCCACTAGGGCTGCTATCCCTATTGCAGACGCTTCCTCAGGCACATTTGTCTTTGTTCAACACCCACAGAGCCCACCTGTGGCTTATACTGCAACTATGTTAAGTAGATCATAGTTACCTTCGCTGGGAAAGAGCGTGTTATCTAGAATGATCAACAATCTGAAACATACATACTTCATAAAAAAAAACAATACTAATCCTTTATATATATACCTTAAATCTAATCCTCCGCCATCTATAATTAAGGATATATCTTTATCTATCGAAAAAAGAATAAGTACAATTTCAGCAAATGAGAAGATTTTCTATGAACATATTAATTTCTATAATAAAGCTCTAAAAGATAGTGGCTACAAAAGGAAAATGGAAAGCATAGAAAAAACAGAAATAGAAAAATAATTTGGTATACCCCCCCCCCATACAACCAAATGGTAAAGAATAAATTATGACAAAAATTCCTTGCATTAATCGTTAAACATTTCACTAAAGATAGTAAACTCGGTACTATTTTCAATAAAAATACACTAAACTTAAGTTACAGTTCTACTGAAAACTTAGAATAAATTATCATCTACTGTGAAATGGAAATTAATAAGAAAAGCTAGAATATGTAGGTCATTAAATGATCCATGTTCTTTGTGCATACATGGGAAACTATATATTACTAGGTTTAAAAAAAATTACTCAATCAAAGAAATTAAATAGCTATTCTTTGCCGACATTGTCAAAAAGTTTCCTCAAATGTTTAAAAAACAGCTGATAAATGAAATATACATATATATATATATATTTGATATTTAACGATAATTTTTAAATAATTTAAGTAATTCTATTACATTTATTTGTTTTAAAAGAAGTATAGTCTATTAGTAATTAGAATTAGGAATACTATTTTAAAATTGTAGTTCAATACGATGTATCCAAATACAAACACCCTTTTAAAAAAAAATTTATGCATACAAGTACAAACTTAACAGCGAAACAAAAGTGCCGAAAATCTTTTTTGTCGTGGATAAAGACCAGACAACATGCGTTGAACGGAGGTCATCATTCGCTGAAAAAAGCACGCCTACCCTACCTTAATTTAACCTCTTTTCGAAAGTAATTCATATTTTGATACAACAGTTGTCAGTGAAAATGAAACCCTATTACTCCTTGTCAAAATGATGAAATTTCCCCGTATTCTTAACTAAATAATATGATGAATGTATGTGCTTATAAAACTCAGTAAATTTCAAAATATTTTATTCCAAAATTAGCTTGAAAATGAAACAGAACAAGGGACTAATTTAATTAGAAGTTTTTAGTTTCTGTTTTTGAAACATGGTGATTCCTGTGTAGCGATAGAACCATATTTTTAAATTAGAAAATTTATAACTATATTTATGCTCTGTAGATTTGTATTGAGCATTGTTTTGTAAAAATAAAAATATTAATAAGGACACCGGATTATATATCTTACTGTTCTGTAAATGACATAATTTAGCTCTTGAAAATACATTTCAATTGAGCACTGTTGAGTGATAAGCTAATTCTATAAACAACAGCCACCTGCACTAATGCAAAGCTCTTCAGTAAAATGAATGGAGCACTTTGGTTGATTGGCATTTGTTTACATTTGTAAAAACAATACGCTAGATTTAGTTGTGTGACTCTACCGAGTGAAGATAGCTCTGACTGACACAAAATTAGTTGTATTTCAATCCTGGCTTGAGGCATTCGGATGTCTAGTCGCACTGAGGAGCTGTGATATATATATATATATGTGTGTGTGTCTATGTATATATAAATGTATATATAGATATGTCTTAAAAATATAGTCTTAAAGTGTGCTATATTTATGGGATAAAGTGCTCAATATCAGAGATATAGCGTGTCTAAATATAAAAGTGAACATAGAAGTCAACGCTTAGAGGCGACAGTCTGTTTCATGCTAGATGCAATCGTCAGGCCTGATATTATGATTTTATATATATATATATATATATATATATATATGTGTGTGTGTGTGTGTGTGTGTGCGCGCGTGTGTGTGTGTATTGATATAATAGGAAAGAACTGTTAGTTTGATAATCCGAAGTTCCTTATTATTTTTGATTTTGTATGAAAGTAAAACCTAAATTAAAATTATTTTTAAAAAAATATGATTCCATCGCGACACAGAAATTACTGTTTCGAAACTGGTCATTTCATTTGAAGATTAAACCTTAAATGTAGGGTGACTGTTTCCTTCTCAAGCGATGTTTGGAATAACTAAGCAACGTAATACTTTACTCATTTATAGTTTTGAAATGAAGGTGTAATCTGGGGTTAGTTTTTCATTATTAAGGGGTCTCTGCTTTGATGAAAGTAGGGCTGTTTGTTATATGTCAAGTTTTTGGAGTCGTGTAAGGTTGGGTTGTTTTTTTTTTGTCTGGCTATAATGGCTAATTTTTATCAAGCTCTGTTGTTTTTTTATTACTATCTGCTAAAACTCTAACTGATTGATGTTGTAGTTACGTTCCTTTTTTATGTTTAATTATTAAAATAATAATAATAATTTCCACGACACCATATAAAAGTTACAGAATGCCATATAAAATCTATTAAGAAATTCATTTAAAACAATAGGTTTAAAAACATGGAAATTTCTGTGCTCGATAGAATCATATTTTTTAAAAATAATTATAAAACACATATATTATCTGACAAATTTTTGTTAGTGATGTAGACAGACTAGAGAGAAGCTGATGTGATAGTGTCGAGTCTTTGATACTAAAATATCAACTTTGGTGGGCAGGTCACCTCGTCCGAATGGATGACAGCCCTATTCCGAAGCAATTGTTTTATGGTGAGCTGCAAACAGGCAAGAGAATTGCGCTGAAACGACTGCATTAAGTATGCGCTGAAAAAATGAAACAGTCATTGTGAGCACTGTGCATCTGATGGCAATTATTGGAATGGAGTGGCTAGTAGTGGAAAGTTTCACTTTGAAGATGAGAAAAGGAGGCACGCAAAGCTTAAAAGAGATGTGCGTAAAGGCGTCGCCGTTGAACTTCCTGATGATAAAAAAGAAAAAACCTACCCTTAACAATATTAACTACGAACAAAGGCACAACGTGCTAACCGTATTTGGAAATTAAAACACCACTACTACACACTAAGACATATGCATAATGCACAACACTTAATTAAGCTGAAAAATCAAATCATCCTTGATAATGGCTAAAGGTATAGCCGAAAGCGCTCGGAAAAATAAAACATTTGGACAGTTCTTACACACCCTTTGTCCAGCAAAGAAAGCTCTTGTTAGTACACAAGAAAAATTAAATAAAAAGCTCAATCGTAGTACTTTGTCTGTCGTTTTTAATGAAACTTACATAAAAGAAGGATTTCTGCCTAAATATACAACTATATATATATATATATATATATATATATATATATATATATATATATATATATATATATATATATTATGAATATTTGTACATAGATTATTTGTACATAAGAAAATGTTAAATCATGGCGTTTATTTTATAGGTTCCCTTTGTGTATGGGTTATTGTGTTATATGTAGGAGTAAAAGGTGAAGGATGAGATACTTTTTCAAGGACCTGAAAGAATGAAAATCCGAAAGGGCAATGTCTATTGAATATGGCGGGTGAGGTAACACAAGTCAGCCAAGCAGCAACAATTTTGGGTGTCGCCCAAGAACGTGAGGTCTGGCATTATCCTGATGGGAAAGAACACCTTTCCTGTTCGCCAATTCTCGGAGTTTTTCTTGAATTGCTGCCTCACTTTGGAGATGAGAAAATGTGGCACGCAAAGCTTAAAAGAGATGCGCGTAAAGGCGTCTCCATTGAACTACCTGAAGACACCCGAAGGCAGCTCGATCTGACGTTTACAGATTGTTGTACTGTGTGTTTGTCGATGGCTGGTCTAAGGATTCACTTAAGAGCGCATTGACGGAAGGTGACAACTGACTATAAAACTGTAGACGTCCAGTAATTCAAATGTGATATTTGTGGCAAGATATGCGGGTCCAGAAGCGGTTTTCATGCGACAGTTTAAATTGCATGATAATGTACCACCCGCTGTTGGACCTCTTAAGTGCCTTGTTTGTGCCAGAGAATGTAGGTCCCTAGTTGGACTAAAAAGCCACATTCGTTCAGCACACCAGTATATATGTATTTCTTCTATGTTTCTAACAAAAATAAGGATATAGTCTACATATCTTAGGTAGATGGAGGGTTTCTCGGTGGTGCTAAATATATTATTTTCTAGGTTGGCCATGTAGATATTGCTGAAGGTATGACCCAGAACGGAACCTATAGAAACGCCGTCACGTTATAAGTTATTTCTGTGATCATAGAATGAGTCTTCAGCGGTATACGTTAAAATCAATTTTCTTAGTAATTTAGGTTTCATTTTTAATGGGTGTAGAGATAAATTTGTATATATATATTTAATAATAATGTTAATGGTTTCTCTAACTGGAACATTTGTGAACAGATTTTCAACGTCAAGTGACGCTATGCTTTCATTATTAGGCTTTTCGGTTTTTAATATTTGTATAAGTTCAAGGGTTGATTTAATACTGTATTTTAGGTATGTATGTCAAAGCAGAATAATGAATAGCGGCTCGGATTAAGAAATTGGAGAGCCGAGTTCGAATTCCAGTCGAATCCACTATATTCACTTACGTGCTAATACTCTTGGGAAAGGTATGAACCCTCTGCTACCCCCAGCTATGGGTAAATAGCAGGACAGACCAGGTTCTATACCCTTGGATGGCGACTGGTCTACCGCAGAAAGAAATGGCAGCTTACTGCAGGAAAAAATCTGTCTCGTCAGTCATGTATCGAAAGATACATGATCGCCTACGCGTGTATCATAACTGACTGGGAGAAGAAGATGCGGGGAGATGAAGAAGATACATTACTTTCCCAAGGGAATTAGCACGTAAGTGAATGTAATGGATTAAACATTTTACTTAGTTGGTAGACAGGACTGAGAATTTGGGATTGGAACATTGACTGCTGTGCTGAGATGGAACAAATACAGTGAGTCAATCGCTTCGTTCACCGCAAGGAAAGTTGGCTCCCTGTGCAACGCAAGGACATTATTCTCATTGGAGTCGATCCTTCAAATCTACAAATCAACCATTCGCCCTTCCATGGAGTTTTGCTGCCACATATAAATTCTGGAGCCCCTTCTAATTGTCTCAAGGTCTTTGATAAAATCCAGAGATGGATATGCAATGTAATTGGACCTGATCTGGCATCTCAACTGCAGCCTCTCTCTCACAGACGTGCAGTTGCCTCCCTCTGTCTTTTCTTACAAATACTTTCACGGTAACTTCTCCGATGAGCTGCTTTCTCTGGTTCGCAGAATTTAAGCCTTCAACTAGGCTGGCATCTCGCTCTCAGCCTTGCACTGTCAAAACTGTTAAATGTAGCCGTCTCTTCTACTCCAATAGCTTCATATGTCGCACTTCTCGCCTGTGGAACTCCCCTTTTCCTGCTTCCCTGATAGCTATAATCTCCAACTATTCAAATGTAATGTCAATCGACGACTCCAGATGCCCTGATCTATCCGCTGTTCTTCTCTTCATCCTTTTATTTATCACTCCTATTTGCTCTCGCTCCAATTCCCTGTAACCCCTTGCGTGCTAGTGGCTTCCCGTCTTGCTTCGGGTGAAAATAGGGGGAGTGGAAAGAATCTTTGTACGTTTTGAGAGAAATTATCAACTGGCCTATCAGAAGGAAGGTATGAGAATAAGGGGGGAGGAAAATCAGAAGAGGGGTATCACCAGTATTCAACATTATTCTGATACGCCGGTACATGCAGCATCTGTGGCCATGTCTGCCACTCACACATTGCAGTCACCTGAGGCTCTGAATGGTCTTCCAATTCCTCGATGCTGTCGAGAACGTGTGCAGGGTACTGGAGAATATTCTCTTAAGAGTCAATGAAGCGTAGTATTGGAACCTTTTAGAAACTACGATTTTATCTTAACTAGAATGCGAAGAGAGCTGGAATTGATGTTTTTGGAAAGGACTCCGTTTTTCGCACTGAAATAGCATCGAATCACAAACGCATTCGGCCCAATCAATAAACCAATTTCTGTGATGGCAGCAGCACTGGCCGTTTTTACATTAAGTGTCTCCGTGGGGAAAGGAATTGCAAACCGTTTTCATGCTCATCTCTACTTTCACCTTTTATGCCAACGGTAAAAAAGCCTTACAAATAAATCGTATAACCTCGATTGGCTTCCTTTATTCAAAAGACATCGAGGAAATTGCAGTTTCACTCCTGCAGAGTAGTTTTCCAACAAGAACCGAACCAAAATCTAAATAATTCAACATAAGATTTCCGTAGCAAGATACTGTTGGAGTTTTTGGGTTCCCTGGTGTACTAGTGAGCCAGCCAAAATGAGCTGACTCATTTTCTAGTTCACCATCGAGTTACAAGATTATTTATGACTTCATTTCCTTAAAAAAGTTTTAAGATGCTTGAAAACTGGTAATCAGTGAACGAGAGACGAGAGGAACATGGTATGTGTGGGAAAGTCTCCTACTCCAACTTCTGTAGTTTCTTCCTGGCAACATGTGGCCGAGCAGTCAAGAAGCAGAATTGGAACTGATTGATTAACCAGTCTTTCCACTTCGTGTCAACACAAGAAGGCCAAGCGAGTCACTTTCCTGGAGGTTAGCATTAGCCATGCTGATTGATAGCGGAGAGACGTCCCTCAGATGACCTGTGTAATTTAAAAAAGCAGAATAGGAACCTACTCAATGAATAAAATTTGTTAGAATATTTGATATATCATAATTAATATATATATATATATATATATATATATATATATATATATATATATATATATATATATATATATATATATATATATATATATCGGAAGTGTGAGTTTGTAAACAATGACTATTACGGGTAATAGATAGATAGATAGATAGATAGATAAAAATAGGCTGAGATAGATAGATAGATAGATAGATAGATAGATAATGAACAGATATGAACAGATTGAGATAGATAGATAGATAGATAGATAGTGAACTGAACGTGATAGATAGATAATGAACAGATATGAACAGACTGAGATAGATAGATAGATATGAACAGTGATATAGATAGATAGATAGAGAGATAGATAGATATGAACATTGAGATAGATAGATAGACAAATAAACAGACAGACAGATAGGAACACAGAGATAGATAGATAGATATGAACAGTGATATAGATAGATAGATAGATAGATAGATATGAACACAGTGAAATAAGCAGATACCTCGCTTTTCTCTTGTCCTTACACAGTTATATTTATATCTGAATTTTGACACATACATACATACACGCACACACACACACACACACACACACACACACACACACACACACATATATATATATATATATATATATATATATATATGAAAGATATGTAACTGAGATTAATAATTAGTACTAATTTCTGGGCATTTAGTTTTAAAGCACCTCTGAAAAAATGTAGAGAAATACCAACTTCGAAATTTTATTATTTCAGGAAAAAATCCAAATAAAGTTGATATTTTTTATGAAATGGATTGAATAGAAAATATATTCAAACGAGAATTTTAATTATGAATCACCACAAGCAAAATATACAATTTCTTTATCATAAAAATGTGTAAAAATTGAAAAATATCACAAAAAAATCTACTCAATGAATAAGAATTGTCAGATCATTTGTTAAATCGTAATTAATGAAAACAAAAAATAGATATAGGTGTATATAACTCCATAATACTGCTGGGTACAAATTATAAGAAAAAGTGTTTTAAATTTATTTATTGAAAATTAAACTAAAAGTACAGCACTGTAAAACCTATTACATCATAATATAGCTAAATTATTCCGTATAATTTCCCATAAAAAATCAATGGCACAATGATTTAGTAATAATGACCTTCTGCCTTGCGTCTTGTCCATATAAATCTTGTAAATTTTATAAGGCTTTACTCCAAGGCTTTCACTGATTACCGGAAGGAAATACCAACATTACGATTTTGAACCTAAAGTTAATCCTTTATACATGTTTGAAGGAAAAAATATTACCAACAATGCATTTTTGAAGGAAAAAGTATTACCAACAATGCATTTTTGAAGGAAAAAGTATTACCAACAATGCATTTTTGAAGGAAAAAGTATTACCAACAATGTATTTTTGAAGGAAAAAGTATTACCAACAATGCATTTTTGAAGGAAAAAGTATTACCAACAATGCATTTTTGAAGGAAAAAGTATTACCAACAATGCATTTTTGAAGGAAAAAGTATTACCAACAATGCATTTTTGAAGGAAAAAGTATTACCAACAATGCATTTTTGAAGGAAAAAGTATTACCAACAATGCATTTTTGAAGGAAAAAGTATTACCAACAATGCATTTTTGAAGGAAAAAGTATTACCAACAATGCATTTTTGAAGGAAAAAGTATTACCAACAATGCATTTTTGAAGGAAAAAGTATTACCAACAATGCATTTTTGAAGGAAAAAGTATTACCAACAATGCATTTTTGAAGGAAAAAGTATTACCAACAATGCATTTTTGAAGGAAAAAGTATTACCAACAATGCATTTTTGAAGGAAAAAGTATTACCAACAATGCATTTTTGAAGGAAAAAGTATTACCAACAATGCATTTTTGAAGGAAAAAGTATTACCAACAATGCATTTTTGAAGGAAAAAGTATTACCAACAATGCATTTTTGAAGGAAAAAGTATTACCAACAATGCATTTTTGAAGGAAAAAGTATTACCAACAATGCATTTTTGAAGGAAAAAGTATTACCAACAATGCATTTTTGAAGGAAAAAGTATTACCAACAATGCATTTTTGAAGGAAAAAGTATTACCAACAATGCATTTTTGAAGGAAAAAGTATTACCAACAATGCATTTTTGAAGGAAAAAGTATTACCAACAATGCATTTTTGAAGGAAAAAGTATTACCAACAATGCATTTTTGAAGGAAAAAGTATTACCAACAATGCATTTTTGAAGGAAAAAGTATTACCAACAATGCATTTTTGAAGGAAAAAGTATTACCAACAATGCATTTTTGAAGGAAAAAGTATTACCAACAATGCATTTTTGAAGGAAAAAGTATTACCAACAATGCATTTTTGAAGGAAAAAGTATTACCAACAATGCATTTTTGAAGGAAAAAGTATTACCAACAATGCATTTTTGAAGGAAAAAGTATTACCAACAATGCATTTTTGAAGGAAAAAGTATTACCAACAATGCATTTTTGAAGGAAAAAGTATTACCAACAATGCATTTTTGAAGGAAAAAGTATTACCAACAATGCATTTTTGAAGGAAAAAGTATTACCAACAATGCATTTTTGAAGGAAAAAGTATTACCAACAATGCATTTTTGAAGGAAAAAGTATTACCAACAATGCATTTTTGAAGGAAAAAGTATTACCAACAATGCATTTTTGAAGGAAAAAGTATTACCAACAATGCATTTTTGAAGGAAAAAGTATTACCAACAATGCATTTTTGAAGGAAAAAGTATTACCAACAATGCATTTTTGAAGGAAAAAGTATTACCAACAATGCATTTTTGAAGGAAAAAGTATTACCAACAATGCATTTTTGAAGGAAAAAGTATTACCAACAATGCATTTTTGAAGGAAAAAGTATTACCAACAATGCATTTTTGAAGGAAAAAGTATTACCAACAATGCATTTTTGAAGGAAAAAGTATTACCAACAATGCATTTTTGAAGGAAAAAGTATTACCAACAATGCATTTTTGAAGGAAAAAGTATTACCAACAATGCATTTTTGAAGGAAAAAGTATTACCAACAATGCATTTTTGAAGGAAAAAGTATTACCAACAATGCATTTTTGAAGGAAAAAGTATTACCAACAATGCATTTTTGAAGGAAAAAGTATTACCAACAATGCATTTTTGAAGGAAAAAGTATTACCAACAATGCATTTTTGAAGGAAAAAGTATTACCAACAATGCATTTTTGAAGGAAAAAGTATTACCAACAATGCATTTTTGAAGGAAAAAGTATTACCAACAATGCATTTTTGAAGGAAAAAGTATTACCAACAATGCATTTTTGAAGGAAAAAGTATTACCAACAATGCATTTTTGAAGGAAAAAGTATTACCAACAATGCATTTTTGAAGGAAAAAGTATTACCAACAATGCATTTTTGAAGGAAAAAGTATTACCAACAATGCATTTTTGAAGGAAAAAGTATTACCAACAATGCATTTTTGAAGGAAAAAATATTACCAACAATGCATTTTTGAAGGAAAAAGTATTACCAACAAGGCATTTTTGAAGGAAAAAGTATTACCAACAATGCATTTTTGAAGGAAAAAGTATTACCAACAATGCATTTTTGAAGGAAAAAGTATTACCAACAATGCATTTTTGAAGGAAAAAGTATTACCAACAATGCATTTTTGAAG
The DNA here is from genome assembly GCA_964036315.1 of Acanthosepion esculentum. Taxonomy (NCBI): domain Eukaryota; kingdom Metazoa; phylum Mollusca; class Cephalopoda; order Sepiida; family Sepiidae; genus Acanthosepion; species Acanthosepion esculentum. The sequence goes on along the minus strand of OZ038519.1, from coordinate 7,732,206 downwards.
GAAAAAGTATTACCAACAATGCATTTTTGAAGGAAAAAATATTACCAACAAGGCATTTTTGAAGGAAAAAGTATTACCAACAATGCATTTTTGAAGGAAAAAATATTACCAACAAGGCATTTTTGAAGGAAAAAGTATTACCAACAATGCATTTTTGAAGGAAAAAGTATTACCAACAATGCATTTTTGAAGGAAAAAGTATTACCAACAATGCATTTTTGAAGGAAAAAGTATTACCAACAATGCATTTTTGAAGGAAAAAATATTACCAACAAGGCATTTTTGAAGGAAAAAGTATTACCAACAATGCATTTTTGAAGGAAAAAGTATTACCAACAATGCATTTTTGAAGGAAAAAGTATTACCAACAATGCATTTTTGAAGGAAAAAGTATTACCAACAATGCATTTTTGAAGGAAAAAATATTACCAACAATGCATTTTTGAAGGAAAAAGTATTACCAACAATGCATTTTTGAAGGAAAAAATATTACCAACAATGCATTTTTGAAGGAAAAAATATTACCAACAATGCATTTTTGAAGGAAAAAATATTACCAACAATGCATTTTTGAAGGAAAAAATATTACCAACAATGCATTTTTGAAGGAAAAAATATTACCAGCAATGCATTTTTGAAGGAAAAAATATTACCAGCAATAAATTTTTGAAGGAAAAAATATTACCAACAATGCATTTTTGAAGGAAAAAATATTACCAGCAATACATTTTTGAAGGAAAAAATATTACCAGCAATAAATTTTTGAAGGAAAAAATATTACCAACAATGCATTTTTGAAGGAAAAAATATTACCAGCAATACATTTTTGAAGGAAAAAATATTACCAGCAATAAATTTTTGAAGGAAAAAATATTACCAGCAATAAATTTTTGAAGGAAAAAATATTACCAGCAATAAATTTTTGAAGGAAAAAATATTACCAACAATGCATTTTTGAAGGAAAAAATATTACCAGCAATACATTTTTGAAGGAAAAATATTACCAGCAATACATTTTTGAAGGAAAAATATTACCAGCAATACATTTTTGAAGGAAAAATATTACCAGCAATACATTTTTGAAGGAAAAAATATTACCAGCAATACATTTTTGAAGGAAAAAATATTACCAGCAATACATTTTTGAAGGAAAAATATTACCAGCAATACATTTTTGAAGGAAAAATATTACCAGCAATACATTTTTGAAGGAAAAAATATTACCAGCAATACATTTTTGAAGGAAAAATATTACCAGCAATACATTTTTGAAGGAAAAATATTACCAGCAATACATTTTTGAAGGAAAAATATTACCAGCAATACATTTTTGAAGGAAAAAATATTACCAGCAATACATTTTTGAAGGAAAAATATTACCAGCAATACATTTTTGAAGGAAAAAATATTACCAGCAATACATTTTTGAAGGAAAAATATTACCAGCAATACATTTTTGAAGGAAAAAATATTACCAGCAATACATTTTTGAAGGAAAAATATTACCAGCAATACATTTTTGAAGGAAAAAATATTACCAGCAATACATTTTTGAAGGAAAAATATTACCAGCAATACATTTTTGAAGGAAAAATATTACCAGCAATACATTTTTGAAGGAAAAATATTACCAGCAATACATTTTTGAAGGAAAAATATTACCAGCAATACATTTTTGAAGGAAAAAATATTACCAGCAATACATTTTTGAAGGAAAAATATTACCAGCAATACATTTTTGAAGGAAAAAATATTACCAGCAATACATTTTTGAAGGAAAAAATATTACCAACAATGCATTTTTGAAGAAAAAATATTACCAACAATGCATTTTTGAAGGAAAAAATATTACCAGCAATACATTTTTTAAGGAAAAAATATTACCAACAATGCATTTTTGAAGGAAAAAATATTACCAGCAATACATTTTTGAAGGAAAAAATATTACCAACAATGCATTTTTGAAGGAAAAAATATTACCAGCAATACATTTTTGAAGGAAAAATATTACCAACAATGCATTTTTGAAGGAAAAAATATTACCAGCAATACATTTTTGAAGGAAAAAATATTACCAACAATGCATTTTTGAAGGAAAAAATATTACCAGCAATACATTTTTGAAGGAAAAAATATTACCAACAATGCATTTTTGAAGGAAAAAATATTACCAGCAATACATTTTTGAAGGAAAAAATATTACCAGCAATACATTTTTGAACGAAAAATATTACCAGCAATACATTTTTGAACGAAAAATATTACCAGCAATACATTTTTGAAGGAAAAATATTACCAGCAATACATTTTTGAAGGAAAAAATATTACCAGCAATACATTTTTGAAGGAAAAAATATTACCAGCAATACATTTTTGAAGGAAAAAATATTACCAGCAATACATTTTTGAAGGAAAAAATATTACCAGCAATACATTTTTGAAGGAAAAAATATTACCAGCAATACATTTTTGAAGGAAAAATATTACCAGCAATACATTTTTGAAGGAAAAATATTACCAGCAATACAAAAAAATTCGTATTGGTTCCGAACTTTGACACGGTTTTCCAAAGGGGCCGTATGCTGTGCTCGCCCTCCCAGGTCGATAACATCAAGATATTATCTTCCCGATGAATCGTCTGTAATGAAATTCGAACTCGGATTTCAATGGTCAGAAAGCGAACGTCCAAACCGTTTGGCCACACGACCGAAGAAGAGGCGCCTAGAACAGTGAGAGCGATTTTTGTTTGTATATTCGACCTTCTGGTGGTGTTTGTATCGTCAGATTGTTTTGTTTAGGCGCGCAGTTAAAGATAACTCGCTCTAGCAGAGTCTGTAGGGGCATTGAGAATATTTTGATAACAGAAGTTTCGAAGATATCTCTGGTCGAAATCGATACCCCGGTGTCGACGTTTAAAATTAATGTCTGTATATACGGGGTGTTATCTAACAGGCCGGAGAAAAACTAAAACATTGTGTAACTCGAGAAATAAAAACATTAATCATGTCATCCAGTTGTCTGTTCATTATTTGGGTAATTCTCCAAAAGATATCAATTCTATCGTTAATAAAGTCTTGTATGATATAACATAAAAGATTTTGGAAGCAAAAATACAGACGTGATCAAAAGTTTAAAGCATCTAAAAAATGACAGTTCTGCAGCTGGGATGACAAGGATCAAAGTGTAGTATTCTGTTCCATTTGCTGACAGCCAGCCCACATCTCCAGCCATCTCCAACATGTTTCCATCTCCAGCCATCCTTACCAGCAGCAATGATATTTGATAAATTGACCTTTTCAGTACAACGCTCTTCAGCAACTATAAAACTGTACATTTCAGGAAAACACTCTTCGCTCTCACCCTTTACAAAAGCAGGCAGAGATGTTTTTTTACATCGTGCACTGTAGTCTTATTTTCATATCCTGTTGGCACTTCGACTTTAAAAAAAAATGAAGAGAAATTTTAATCAGCGATCATTGTAAAATATATTCAGGATATAAAACGAGCTTAAAGCATAAAAATGATAGTTCCGCAAACGGGATGACTAGAGCCAAAGTTTGGTATTCAGTTCCAGCTGCTGACAGTCGGTCCACAGCTCCAGCCATCCCAAATACGCTTCCAGCTCCGGTCATCTTTGCTGGCAGCAATGATATTAGATAAACTGTCTTTTTCAGGCCAACTCTCTTCAGTAACTACAAAGCTGTCCTTTTCAGGACAACGCTCTTCAGCAACTACAAACTGTCATTTTCAGGACAAGGCACTTCAGCGACTACAAACTGTCATTTTCAGGACAAGGCACTTCAGTAACAACAAAACTGTCCTTTTCTGGACAACGCTCTTCAGTAACAACGAAATTGTCCTTTTCTGGACAACGCTCTTCAGCAACTACAACGCTGTCCTTTTCGGGATAACGCTCTTCCGCAACTATAAAAGTATACAGAATTTACATTAGTCGGACTATTGTCCTCATCTTTGTCGCCATATTTGTCACAACGTTTCGGCCGTTGTACGCTCCGGCCTTCGTCAGGTGGTTGGAATTTCGAACCGAACCCTTTATTTCGATCACTGGGGTAGACTGTTCTAGTTCCACGTGCCATGTTTGATGGATGTCAGTTATCAGTTATCTCCTGGTAATTTTCCCTCTGAAAGTTCTCCACTGAACCGGGTATTGAACTCACACTCTTTGGGTCTGTCACTGGATCTAACCAACGCCTTTATCCACTGTACCATGTGTCCTTGAGGACATCTGGTTATGAATTTCTGAGTATTATAAACCTAATTTTTCAGCAACCATTTTTTACCAGTACTCATATTGCAATTTTGCTGTTATCATTGCATGTTTTTACCAGATCTCATATTGCAACTTTTTTGTTATCATTGCTGTTCTCTGGCACTCCTTATTACTGGTTCCCATATTGTATTTATTTCTATGCTTGGCCGACTCAGGGTATTTTTGTGGCCTAGCATATGTGCTGATTCCTTAAGTTTACGAATTTTCCAATGGTGTTCCCTGTCTATGATCTCAACCTGATCCCACAGGGGACGGTGATCTCCCTTCTCTCTCCATATGTGGTCAGCCACGCCTGATTTTTCTACTTCCCCTCGCATTACAGCTTTCTGGTGTTCGTGAAGCCTTACCTTGAGGGGGCGGCCTGTTTCTCCTTTATATTCCTTTCCGCAGCTGCACGGGATAGCGTACACACAGTCTTTAGTCCTGTTCTCCTCTATGGGGGGTCTCACTCGAGAGAGATATCTGCGAAGTGTTGTCACGCTTTTGAAGGTTGTCCTGATGTTATATGGACCGCAGATCTTTTGTATTTTCTCTGATAACCCCTTCACATAAGGCAGGCAGACTGTTTTCTGAGTGTTGTTGTCCTCCTCCTCCTCCTCTTGTACCCGTCTATCCCAGTTTTGGGGGCTGCTGCCATGTACCCAGGGTAGTTGTTACGTTGTAGGGTACTACTTATACTGACCAATTCCTTATCTAACGTCTCTGGGTCGCCACTTATGACTTTTGCTCGGTGTTGTAAGCAACGGACGATCCCTTTCTTTACGCTGTATGGATGGTGGGAGTTGAAATTGAGGTACTGTCCGGAGAATGTTGGTTTACGGTATACGGATGTCTTGAACCCATGCTCTGTTCGAGATATTAGTACATCCAGAAATGGGAGTATGTTGTTACTCTCTTTCTCCATTGTGAACTGTATCGATGGTCTTATTGAGTTCACATGGTCCAGTAGAACCTGGACATCTTCCTGGTGTGGCCAGAGTATGAAGGTGTCACCTGAACCATATAGTTGGCTTTAGAGATATGGATTCTAATGCCATTTCTTCAAAGTATTCCATGTATATATTCGCCATTGCTGGTGATAATGGCGAGCCCATTGCTAAGCCCTCATCCTGTCGATATATGTGTGATCCCATTCCGAAGTGTGTTGTTTGTGTACAGAAAGTCAACATCTCCATCAGATTATCTATTGGAATACTGGTCCGTTCTTCTAGGGAAGAGTCAGAGGTCAATCTATCTCTGACTACCGAGAGTGCCTCCTCCGTGGGTACCTTGGTGAACAAACTCACCACGTCCAAGCTCACCATCTGGTTGGATAGGATGGGAGCATCTTTCATTATTTCCACGAAGTGGGCTGAGTTTCGGACATATGAAGGAGACTTTCCGATCAATGGGTCAATTATATCTACAAGGAAGCGACTCAGAGGGTGGCACACCGAGCCTTGGCAACTTACAATCGGCCTGAGCGGAATACCGTCTTTGTGAATCTTAGGGAGACCGTATATGTGAGGTAGCTGGGTGTAACGCTGCGATAACCGCCTATACATTTTGGGTGTTAAGTGATCCTTGTTCTTGATTAGGATCTGTGACAGCTTGCGTTCCGTTTTCATAGTAGGATCCTTTTTCACTTTTCTGTAGCTACCATTGCTAATGAGGTCTTCCAGTTTTCTTGTATACTCTGATTTGTCCATCACTACAGTCGCATTACCTTTGTCAGCCGGTAGTATGATGATGTTTTCGTTCCTCTGTAGGGATCCAATCGCCAGTCTCTCCAGTTTTGTTATGTTAGACCTGGGCAGCTTGGCTCTCTCCAAGGTCTGTCTCACTTTCCATCTCAGTTCATCCGCCTGAGCCTGAGGGATGTTCAAGGCCACCTCCTCGACTCTGGCAATGATGTCCAAGTATGGCACCCGCCTGATGGTTGTGGCGAAGTTGAGACCCTTATTCAATACTGACTCTTCAGAGGCACTCAGCTGATATTGGCTGGTGTTGACTACTGCTTTCACTGGTGGGTGATGGACCTCGTGCGTCACCTTCTGATCTTTCAATTTATTTAATTTTTGCACTTGGCGAAGGCCGGAGCGTACAGCGGCCGAAACGTTGTGAGAAATATGGCGACAAAGATGAGGACAATAGCCCGACTAATGTAAATTCTGTACATAATACCTCATCTGAGAAATATAGACAGACTCTATAAAAGTATAGTTTTCAGGACAACGCTCTTCAGCAAATACAAAACTCTCCTTTTAAGGAAAACGCTCTTCAGTAACTACAAACCTGGCCTTTTCAGGACAACGCTCTTCAGCGACTACAAAACTGTCCTTTTCATGACAACGCTCTTCAGTAATTACAAAGCTGTCCTTTTCAGGACAACTCTCTTCAGCAACTACAATGCTGTCCTTTTCAGGACAACGCTCTTCAGCGACTACAAAGCTGTCCTTTTCAGGACAACGCTCTTCAGTAATTACAAAGCTGTCCTTTTCAGGACAACTCTCTTCAGCAAATACAAAACTGTCCTTTTCAGTACAACGCTCTTCAGGAACTACCACTGCTCTAGCCATCCTTACCAGCTGCAATAGTATTTGATAAATTATCCTTTTACGGACAACGCTTTCCAACAACTAAAAAATGTCAGTCCTAAGACAATGTACTCTTGAACACCAGTCTGAAACATCAGCTGAGAGTTGGATGAAAACACGCTGTGTTCTGAGACACCTAGTTCCTGCAAGTACAAGTTGTTTCTGATGAGAATAGATAAAACATTTTGCTAAGCAATCTAATAATACTACGTTCAAGATGTGATAATATTAACCAAAAATATTTAACCTGCAACAACAAGACAATAATATATTCATGCAGTAACAGTGAACTGTGATGATTCAAAAGCAAGCCACCATTTGCACTCTTGAACATCAACCTGAAACATAAGTTGGGAGCTGGATGTAAACATGTTATGTTGAGACGCCTTGTGGCCGGTGGTGACAAATATAACTTTCTCATGTGAACAGGTAAAACATTGTGCCAAACTACTGAATGTCTAATTAATATTAAGCAAAAATATTTAATAATACATTCAAGATGTGATAATTTGTTGTGACAGAAAGAACAATAACATTGTAGAGCTGGTGACTCGGACTTGCGTGTACATTAAGCTATTAAATCCTCAAATATTCTTTTTCTAAAAAAAATGAATACCTAATTATATGGTGTGCCTAACGAGTCAGGAAATACGCTGAATTTGTTTAATTCTATTTACAAACATTTATTTCATTCATGTCTACAACTCAATGCCTGCATGTCTCTATCTGTATCCCAGTCATGCAAGTAATTTGCTTGCTTTGTTGGTGGCGGCACACATTTGTCATGATTTATTTTACAGTAAGGTTCACCCTTGCGGACTGGGGGATGAGTTTGGCGCCCTTAACATGCGGCATGCAGGCCCACCGGTGTTTGGACAAGCTTTGGTGCGCATGAAACAAACACCATCTATGGGTTAAATAGTTTCCACTGCCTTGTGGAAATCTTCGAGAGAAGAAAAGGGTAATGAGTAAATCCTACACAAATCCGTAGTGGAGCCCCTAAGGCGGATGGACGGCACTCTGTGCTACCTTACGGCAACTCCTGCAGCCGCACTGGTACCAAACTGTATTGGTTCATCCTCTCCTTTGGGCTCTGCTAGCAAGGCCGAGAGGGGGGACTAGACGTCCGGGCAACCCTAGTTCTCCATACATCCCGCCCAGGCTCGTAGCGCACTAGCGCTGCTCTATCGTCCCCCGAGACGGACGGATGCCGAACCGAACCGAAGGTTCACCCTGTACAAGGCCCAGGAGCCACTGGAGCTAGAGTGTTACGTTAAGAGGATGTTTATACGGATAAATAGATAGCAGTTAACCCTAGACTTGAACAGGTTAAGACAGTAGTGATCGGATAAACATCTTCTTCGGAATCAGTTCCACAGTGCAGTTGTTTTTTGGAAGAAGCTGTTCGATTGAAACTTATTTCCCACCACTGGAATACGGAGGGAATGTGGGTGGTTTGATACGATGTAAGTGGCATGGCGGGTCCTAGCTGTGAAGGTTAGAACTGGTAGAACCAAAAAATGTAGTTTGTCCAAGCACTTTTCATGGTAGTAGCAACAGAGCAGCGAGAGTTTTGCCTCATTCCACCTGTGAGACAAGGGGTTGTATTAGAAATATAGGTTATCTCCCTTTGGTAGATAACCCCTGCTGATATTAAGATGAGTCTATTATAATCTAATGATAATGAGTATGACTCAAAATTAGGCGCAAAATAGAATTTAAGTGCCAATTTGAGACACCGAGAAGACCATGAACTGATGACACGTGTCTCCAGTTCACTTCAAGTACAGGCGATGCAAGCGACAAGCTAACCTTAATGATACAAGGATGATGAAAATACCAGATGTGTTCAATCAATTTCATACAGAGACATGTATTTGGATATCATCCCCAATGCCTTGACTTTTAACTGCTAAAAGAATACCTTTTGAGCAATCCTATATTCTCTTCTCATTATGTAATGTGTTTCTTGTGTGAAGTATGTTTTTACAATGTTCAATTGCCTCACTTTGTCAATGACTCCAGCCGGAAGGGTTGTTAAATTTCCCACAGTTGGTGGGTTGAAAATAATTTGTCATCCACAAGGATTCAGAGATGTTTTTGATTCTATCGAGACTGCAAAGGGAAGACTGGGCAGCTCCTGTCCAAATATGACAACAGTATTCCATGTTCGGTCTGATCTGGCTCTTGTAAATGTAAAGCATGGCATGAGGAGTCTGGTACTTACTGGAGTGATACAGAAACTCAACCATATTTCCTGCATCTTTGGTGATGGATCGTATGTAAGAGTTCCATTTGAGATCAGGGGTGATTTTAAGGCCTAATAGGCACTCAAGGCACTAGGAATTAAACTAAATACCATATTTTACATTGGGACGGACACGACTCCCCAATTCGGATTAATGATAGTGTGTTTTACCACTTGTAGCATTTTAACATACAGGAAATACAGTATATATATTTTACCCGATACAAGGCCTAAGAGCCACTCAAGGTAGAGGGTTACTGAATGAGGGGAGATAAGAAGTGTAGATTGTGAGGAGATGTTGGACAGAAAACGGTTGACCCTAAACTTGAAGTTAAGATTGTAGTGATTGAGAAAACAATCTTGGGTGTTTGTTCCACAAAGCAGCAGTTCTTGGAAGGAGGCTGTCCGAGCGGAACTTCCTTCTGACCAATGCAATGTGGATTTGTGGGTGGTGTAATGGATAGCATCACAGAATGAGTAATCCAACAGTCAAATGTGAATTCTAGTCGGGTTTGTTACATTCACTTATAAAGAAAGTAACTTAAAAGTTATGAATCCATCTCCCCAGCTATGGGTTAATTAGTAATACTTGTATATGGAAAATCATTGTTATTCTTAAAAAACTGCTAGAGATTTCTTTCAAACCTTTTTATTAGAAGCAGTATGGAATGTCCATTATAGGGTTGCGGCTTACCACTTGTAACATTTTAACATATAGGAAATATGGCAGTTTAATTGTCCCATCAAAAATAAGAGCATATTTTAAGTCGTTACTATTCTTAGAAGATTTTTGCACATGAGTTTTCAAATATATTTTATCCAATAACTATTAATCTACGGTTATTGTCAGTTTTTTCTTACTCCCAGGATTCTTAAAATTCTTCAAAACAATGATACCACTATCTGGTATGACCAGGTAAAAGAAGGTAGAGTTACTTCCCTTGTGCAAGCAACATTGGCAGATACAGACAAAAATATAGAAATGCATTTAGCATTAATTATAGACATTTTTTTTTATCATTTTACCCCAAGCAAGGTAGTAAAGCCACTAAGAAACAAGGGGTTACTGAGTGTGAAAGAATATGAGAAAAAGAAAAACATTATTAAGGAGAACAGACAATAAGAGAAGAGGAATTTAGAAGACAGAAGATAATGATTGACATTGCATTTCAATTTTTGAAGATCAAAGGCAATAAAGCCACTAAGATGCAAGGGGTTACTGAATGTTAGAGAATATGAGAAAAATTACTATTAAGGAGAGCAGACAATAAAAGAACAGGAATTAAGAAGACAGAAGATAATGATTGACATTGCATTTCAATTTTTGAAGATCAAAGGCAATAAAGCCACTAAGATGCAAGGGGTTACTGAATGTTAGAGAATATGAGAAAAATTACTATTAAGGAGAGAGGAGAATAAAAGAATAAGAATTAAGAAGACAGAAGATAACGATTGAGATTGCATTTCAATTTTGGAAGATCAAAGGCTATAAAGCCACCATGATGCAAGAGGTTACTGAATGTTAGAGAATATGAGAAAAAATACTATTAATCTACAGTTATTGCCAGGAAATACTGGATATATATTTTAGTAATGTTTACCCGATACAAGGCCTAAAAGCCACTCAAGGTAGAGGGTTACTGAATGAGAGGAGATAAGAAGTGTAGATTGTGAGGAGATGTTGGACAGAAAATGGTTGAATCTAAACTTGAAGAAGTAGAGATTGTAATGATCGAGAAAAAAATTGTGGGACGACCCTAAAAGGCCACCGGAGGCCACGTTGAGATGCGTCTCCAGAGGACTCCAGGAACAGGTGACGCAAGCCACGGGCTAACACGAATGATACAAGGATGATGTAGCTATCGGAAGAAAAATGAACAGCGTACATTGAGAAGCGAATGTTCTAACCAATCGTTCTATCTATCTATCTATCTATCTATCTATCTATCTATCTATCTATCTATCTATCTATCTATCTCTTTTACATTTCTACTATCTATCTATCTATCTATCTATCTATCTATCTATCTATCTCAGACTGTTCATATCTATCTATCTATCTATCTCTTTTATATTTCTACTATCTATCTATCTATCTCTTTTATATTTCTACTATCTATCTATCTATCTATCTATCTCTTTTATATTTCTACTATCTATCTATCTATCTATCTATCTATTTCAGTCTGTTCATATCTATCTATCTATCTATCTATCTATCTATCTATCTATCTATCTATTTCAGTCTGTTCATATCTATCTATCTATCTATCTATCTATCTATCTATTTCTTTTATATTTCTACTATCTATCTATCTATCTATCTATCTATCTATCTATCTATCTATCTATCTGTGTGTCTGTCATTTACTTTGTCTATCTATCCCTGGTTTGATTTGAACCGGAGTCTCATGATTGGAAAGTGAACGTTCTAATCACCCAATCCAGGTTTTAGAGAATAGGAACAGGGGTAATCCTTAAAACAACATTACTAATAAGCACAAGCCCAGATATCCCTCGAATTCGCCAACCAAATTCAAGCTCTCCGTCACAGAACATTAAATAGAAATGCCAGTTCGAATTTCCCTGAAGTAGGTCGAAGAAGAAATCAGTCAAAACGATGTGATAATATCAACAATGGCCAGGGCATTATTCTGATTGTAAATGATTATAACATCTCTTCCCAGATATTTATCGATTTCCTGGCGCGGCACAGGGAGCCAACTTTCCTTGCGGTGGACGAAGCAATTGACTCAATGTATCTGACCTGAGATGGAACAAAGACATTGAGTCAATAGCTTCATCCATCGCAAGGAAAGTTGGCTCCCTGTGCCGCGCGAGGAAATTTTCTTGCCGGAGTCGATCCTCCAAATCTACAAATCAACCATTCGCCCTTGCATTGAGTATTGCTGCCATATATGGTCTTGAGCATCTTCTGTCTCGAGGCCCTTGGTAAAATCCAAAGACGTATATGCAATGTAATTGACCCTGATCTGGCATCTGGTCTGCAGTCGCTCTCTCACAGACGTGCAGTTGCCCCCCTCTCTCTTGTTTTACAAATACTTTCACGGTAACTTCTCCGAAGAGCTGCATTAGCTGGTTCCCAGACTTCATCAATTCAAGCGTTCAACTAGGCTGGCATCACGTTCCCACCCTTTTGAACTGTTAAATGTAACCGTCTCTTCTACTCCAATAGCTTCATATCTCGCACCCCTCGCCTGTAGAACTCCCTTCCCTTTTCCTGTTTCCCTGATAGCTATAATCTCCAACTATTCAAATGTAATGTCAATCGACATGTCCAGTTGCCTTGATCTATCCACTATCCTCCTCTTCATCCTTTTCCCTATCACTCCTATCTGCTCTCGCTCCAAATCCTCTGTAACCCCTTGCGTGCCAGTGGCTTCCCGCCTTGCTTCGGGTGAAATGCTTTTAAAAAAATCTGTCATGATGATAGACTACACCCGGCAACAAGGCCTCAAATCAGGAGGTTTCGAGGAGTATGGAAAAAACGCTTAATTGCTGTTGTTTCCAGGTCCAACTTGTTAAGTTTCCAGCTATGGATAAATAGTTGACCCCAAACTGTATTCAAAACAGTATGAATGTATAAAATTAGATTTTTATAGTAAAAATACCAGCAATATAATTTTATGAAAAGAAAATACAAGTTATATACCTTACTCTCAACAAAAAACAAACACTCTTTACAAAAATTCATCAATGATATCTGATTATAAACGGATTTCTTACAAAGAATATATATTCTATTCATACGAACCTATCCTAAAAATCTTGTCGGCATTAAATAACCCATTGAGGTGTTGATGTACAGTAAAACAAAATAAACCCAACTTTAGAAAGGCAAAAGATCGAATAAACAGAAAAGAATACATAAATGGACCCAGACTCTCGACAAAAACCCTCTTTATAAAAATACGTCAATGGAACCTGATCTACAAACTGATTTCAACCAAACCTATCCTAAAACATATTATCGGCATTAAATAACCCATTGAGGTGTTGATATGCCGTAAAACAAAATAAACCCAACTTTAGAAAGGCAAAAGATCGAATAAACTGAAAAGAATACATAAATGAACCCAGACTCTCGACAAAACCCCTCTTTATAAAAGTACGTCAATGGAACCTGATCTACAAACTGATTACTTACAAAGGATACATATTCTATTCATACAAACCTATCCTAAAACATTTGTCGGTATTAAATAACCCATTGAAGTGTTGATATGCCGTAAAACAAAATAAACCAAAGCAGACCTCAAGTGGAATGCATGTAGACGATCAACGGCTAAAGACACCCTGGAAAAATAGTCAAGTCCCTGTAGCTCCACAGTAAGGATAAGATAACTTAGAGCAATCCTCCACATTACTCTATTTTTAAATGAGCGAGAACAAACCTCTCTCGATGAAATCCCTCTTTACAAAAATATCTCAATGAAACTTGATGTACAAACTGATTTCTAACAAAGAATGCATATTCTATTCATACGAACCTATCCTAAAAATCTTGTTGGCATTAAATAACCCATTAAAGTGTTGATATGTCGTAAAACAAAATAAAACCAAACTTTAGAAAGTTAAAGGCCAAAACAAACTGAAAAGAATACATCAATGAAACCAGACTCTCGACAAAAAATCCTCTTTACAAAATTGCGTCAAAAAACCCGATCTACAAACTGATTTCTTACAAAGAATTCATATTCTATTCAGACGAACCTATCTTAAAAAATCTTGTCGGCATTAAATAAATTGTTTTATTTTGTTTTAAGGCATATCAACCTCAATAGGTTGATATGCCGTGAAACAAAATAATTCAATAAACCAAACCAGTAGGCCAAGCATGTGAAGCAACATACACTGTTAAACATATATTAACTGACTCTTCAGGCCTTGCTCTCTCAAGACAAAAATACTATCATATAAGCATTATATATATATATATATATATATATATATATATATATATATATATATATATATATATATATATGAGTTCTTCGAGAAAACTAAATTGGATGCCATTATATAATTTATTAAAACAGTCTCTATGAAAAAATATAAACCCAAATGAGAATGTCAATGAAACCAATTTGTCTATAAACTGTATATTTGAAAAGATTACATCAATGGAACCAGACTCTCGACAAAAAACCCATTTACAAAATACGTCATTGAAACCTGATCTACAAACTGATTTCTTACAGAGAATACGTTTTCGATTCAAAAGATCTTGTCGGCATTAAATAACCCAGTGATGTGTTGATATGCCGTAAAACAAAATAAACCCAACTGGAGAAAGGTAAAGGCCCGAACAAACTGAAAAGGATACATCAATGAAACCAGACTATCGACAAACACCTCTTTACAAAAATACGTCAATGGAACCTGATCTACAAACTGATTTCTTACAAAGAATACATATCCTATAGAATCTACACTAAAAATCTTTTTGCATTAAATAACCCATTGTGATGTTGATACACCATAAAATAAAATAAA
>OZ038519.1:7710074-7712574 GCA_964036315.1 Acanthosepion esculentum | reverse complement strand
CAACTGATAAAACCGTAAATTACTGAAACCAAACCTTGAGAAAATCTATTATGAGTACTTCACAAATATTTTAAAATGCTTACAGTAACTATTGAGGCTTGCTCTAATAGTTTTAATAATGTTATGACAACAACATAACTTAGTCAACTCCCCTGAAGCGTAGTCAAAATTCACAAGTAAAAAAAAATTCAAAATGATGAATACTACAATATTTGTCTTGAAATGAACATTACCCTGATGATGTCATTGTGATATGTCGAAAGTACTCGGAATAATATAATATATATCGACACGGTGATTTTCTCTCTTCCTTTAAGAATGACACCAAAGATCTTGTCCGTGAATATGAAAGGACCCAATTGAAAATAAGTAGACAAAACGTATCAACATTATTCAATGAAACATGTCTCAATATATACATATATATATATATGAGTGTCTGTTGGGGCTCGCTGTCATTTGCCTCTAGCTCCTATTTTTTTTCTCTCCTCATACTCATTTCATTTTCATTGCATATTCTGTTTTTTAATTACATTAAAATCTCCCGTAGAAGCCTGAAGAGCGGGAGCGAAACCGGTTGCTTCCCTTTTTATTCTTTGCTTTAGTATTTTAATATGTCTAGCAATATTAAGCTTAACACCTTCATTTCTGTTATAAAATTTTGTACCTACAAAAATATCTTTAAATATATATATATATATATATATATATATATATATAAAAATATCAAAGTGAACATAGAAGTCAACACTTAGAGGCGACAGTCGGTTTCATGCTAGATGCAATCGTCAGGCAACTAGTGCACGAGCACTAGTTGCCTGACGATTGCATCTAGCATGAAACAGACTGTCGCCTCTAAGTGTTGACTTCTATGTTCACTTTTATATTTACACACGTTCTATCTCTGATATTGAGCACTTTATCCCATAAATATAGCACACTTTAAGACTATATTTCTTTATATATATATAAACAGTGGCTGCTGCCGCTAATCCAATGCTCATCAACTAGAATGGAGTTCTCCTAGCCACTGACGTCTTTCGTAGAGTAAAAACCTTAAAATCTCTGACTGATGCCAAATCGGTTGGGTTTCGATCCCGGCTTGAAACAATCGGATATCTAGCCACACTGATGAGATGTGATACAGCGAAACAGTCTGTGGATGAATATATATATATATATATATATATATATATATATATATATATATATATATATAGAGAGAGAGAGAGAGAGAGAGAGTGTGTACAATAATTTAGCAGGATCTGACAGCTCCGTTAATGCGTCAGGTCACCGAGCGTTTCTCGGGTCTCGCCAAATATTTCGCATATGACTCAAAGTTATGCCATTAGGAAATAAATACTCATATTTTATAACAATGTTTTTCTTTCTTTCAGGAAGCGCCATTACGTCTTCATCACATATATGGAGTGGAGATATTTGTTACTTCTGGAGTCAGTCACGTATGTGCCTCGATGGATGGAAACATGGTTTGAATGTAAAGAAGGAATTATTGTGAAGGCTTTCAAGAAGACACTCTCTGTTGAGTGGCCCGAGATTTTTCTTCGTGTTTAAATGTCTGTAAGAAAAGATAGCAATGTATAGGCTCCAGGAATAATTCTTTTTTTTAATTTTTTCCTTTAAAATCAAAACTTGAAGACGAAATGAATGTGTTGTAGACCGAAAGATGTTTTTTTTTAAGAATGAGTTATTTATTAACGGTTATATAATATTGGAACGTGCAAGGCGCAACGCTAAAGTTCAAATATTTCAAGTGGGAATTTTTATATGAATTTTGTAATTTGGTAAATCCACAAATTCTTTTGTTGCAAGTGTTTGCCAGGTAACGTGACATGAACTATATACAGAGTTCAATTAATAGAGTGATATGTCTTCTTAGTAGTTTTTTTTCTCCGGAATTTCGTACTGCGGATCAATTGTTTTTTTATAAACGTATTATATTAGGCTGCATACATTTTATAGTATGAAGAGATAATCATACATTGAATCAATTAGCCATATTTGAAGAACGAAATGATGAGATAAAAGATGGCAAATCAAATAAGAAAGAAAGAAAAAAGAAAGAAAGAAAGAAAGAAAGAAAGAAAGAAAAAAGAAAGAAAGAAAAAGACGATTTCCTTTTGAAGGGAGAGACGCTAAGATAAAAGATGGCAAATAGAATAAGAAAGAAAGAAAAAAGAAAGAAAAAAGAAAGAAAGAAAAAGACGATTTCCTTTTGAAGGAAGAGACGCTGAGATAAAAGATGGCAAATCGAATAAGAACGAAAGAAAGAAAGCAAGAAAGAAAGCAAGCAAGAAAGAAAGAAAGAAAGAAAGAAAGAAAGAAAGAAAGAAAAAGACGATTTTCTTTTGAAGGGAGAGACGCTGAGATAAAAGATGGCAAATCGAATAAGAAAGAAAGAAAAAAGAAAGAAAGAAAGAAAGAAAAAAGAAAGAAAGAAAAAGACGATTTCCTTTTGAAGGAAGAGACGCTGAGATAA
>OZ038519.1:7667574-7702574 GCA_964036315.1 Acanthosepion esculentum | reverse complement strand
TTCCTTGGCATTGTTTCAAAGCGTGAACACCAATGTCGATCGGCGAAATTGGTAAAACAATGACACCTATGCTTAGAAGGCTACCTAATTATCGACTGATACACGATAAATATTGGCAGGAATTATTTGACACTAAACATCAGATATGATAAACTCTATGATAAACAAAAAAATGCTGATTATATATCTGTCACGTACTGTCTGCATCTCCTAATGTATATTCGTATGCAATGTATGTCCATAGGTTTGTGTTGTGTGACGCTTAGAAATGTATGATCTAATCTTCAAACAATACACAAACAATTTGACTGTGTTTGAAATTGTGGTAAACAATTACGTAGAAGCAAGCGAGTCAGAGTGTCTTACATCTGGTGCAAATGAAAATAAGTTCCTGACATCAATACATGACACGTAGCAGCCTTGAAAAAGGCACGAATTTCCCCTCCCCACTTTAGATTATTCCAAAAGTATATATTCTGTAACGGTGGATTTTGTACAGCTTAGCGTGGTTCGACAAATAGCAAGTCGTGTGCTGATTGGTCGGGCTGGGGGATGACACTTGACTGGGTAACTGAGGACAAAGCGGTGACCGCTAATTGCCCAGTCGGCCTGGTCGTTGGTGTAATAAAAGAGGACTGAAGCAGGGCGGGTTTTTACGTTGGTCACGTGTGCGGGCAATCAAGAACAGCGGTTTTAAAAAGAAGTATTTGTGTTTCTACGAGCGACGTCAAAGGAAAACAATCTCATTTAATCTACATAAATAAAACATTGGAATAATAAATACCTTTCCTAAATAGTCTGGACAACCTCACGTCTTAATTGCTGTTGTTCCCATGTCCACTCTAACCCGGTGTGGGGTCTCAGCTTTGGGCAAATGGGACACTATTACGTCACTGATAGACTGAAAATAGGATTTAAAAAGTTCATGAGAAAACCCCGAATAGGAATTAGAGAAATGGAATTGTTAAAAATGTTAAGGTGAAAACATGAATTGAAATATGAAGCCAGAAAAAAAGATTTTTTTATTTCTGATAACTAGAAACTGTGTATGGAATATAAATCTGAAATGTATGCAGAACGACAAATGGAATTGTTAGAATTCGCAAAGCCTGTAATGTAAACAATGTGGAGTATCGTTTTGCAAACATGCAAAATGGGCAAACAATTACATCGGTCATATTAAAAAGGAAGTTATTTAACGTTAATGAGATAAAAATAATTGATAAACACAAAGTTTTTTCAAAAATTATTGTTTTGAACAAGTAACCGATCGCGGGCTGATTACTGTGCGGATATAGAATGGAGTGATAAACAGAGTGTTTTGTCGAAGAATGTATTGTTTTGAATAACTGACTGTTTTGTTTGAAGGTCAGTATCGTTTGTTCAAAATTGGAAAAAATAATTGAGATAAATATTGATAAATCCTGAGATGTAGTAGGAGTTGGACGAACTACTTATATACAGAGCGCTTAAGCGACCCAACAGTTGGAACGAGAGAAAAGCAAGAGTCGCAGGTGAGACAACAGCGGAATAAGGAACTGCTGAACTCCACGTGACTTGCTGCGGAGAGAAATTCCGACCGACCTCATTCTTTGTTGATTGAATCCGCTCCAAGTTTTAGAAGAAATTGTTAATTTTGTTGAATCAAAAATTATATATATCAATTGAAACTTAACACAGTGACCTTCTTAGTTTTTTTTTTTGCTATGATATTTTTATTTTCACCAGCGGAAGCGTTCTTTGTCCTTTTAACGCGGTTTCGCCGCAGTCCGATTCAGCGCTCTTGTATGGACGAAATTCGATCTCCACTAGTCTGTGATCAAAGAACACGACGTGGGACAGAAGCAGATGAAGGAACGAAGCAGATAACCATGGCGGCAATAATGACCAGCGTGGGGACAAACCAGGGTCGAGCCGGGCCGGCCGTGTTATACAAATAGTGACTGGAAACTTAAATCAACAGTACATTTTTATAATAAAATAACGAACAATACATTTTATAGAAAAATCACTGCAACGCTAAAAAATATTGAAAAAAAAAACTGTAGTAAAAATACATTTTATGATTTTACAAAATGTATCTCTAAGAAACATACCATAACTCAAAAAGTATATAATTATGCACAATAGTTCTGTAGTTGAAAGCTTAAAATTACATAAAATATATATTTAGAAAGATATTGAAAGAGGAATTAAGAAGACAGATGATAACTATTGACACTGCATTTCAATTTTTGAAGATCAAAGGCAATAAAGCCACTAAGATGCAAGGGGTTACTGAATGTTAGAGAATATGAGAAAAATTACTATTAAGGAGAGAGGACAATAAAAGAGCAAGAATTAAGAACACAGATGATAACTATTGACATTGCATTTCAATTTTTGAAGATCAAAGGCAATAAAGCCACTAAGATGCAAGGGGGTTACTGAATGTTAGAGAATATGAGAAAAATTACTATTAAGGAGAGAGGACAATAAAAGAACGATAATTAAGAAGACAGAAGATAACGATTGACATTGCATTTCAATTTTTGAAGATCAAAGGCAATAAAGCCGCTAAGATGCAATGGGTTACTGAATGTTAGAGAATATGAGAAAATTACTATTAAGGAGAGAGGACAATAAAAGAACAAGAATTAAGAAGACAGAAGATAAAGATTGACATTGCATTTCAATTTTTGAAGGTCAAAGGCAATAAAGCCACTAAGATGCAAGGGGGTTACTGAATGTTAGAGAATATGAGAAAAATTACTATTAAGGAGAGAGGACAATAAAAGAACCAGAATTAAGAAGACTGAAGATAACGATTGACATTGCATTTCAATTTTTGAAGATCAAAGGCAATAAAGCCACTAAGATGCAAGGGGTTACTGAATGTTAGAGAATATGAGAAAAATTACTATTAAGAAGAGAGGACAATAAAAGAACAAGAATTAAGAAGACAGAAGATAAAGATTGACATTGCATTTCAATTTTTGAAGGTCAAAGGCAATAAAGCCACTAAGATGCAAGGGGTTACTGAATGTTAGAGAATATGAGAAAAATTACTATTAAGGAGAGAGGACAATAAAAGAACAAGAATTAAGAAGACAAGATAACGATTGACATTGCATTTCAATTTTTGATGATCAAAGGTAATAAAGCCACTAAGATGCAAGGGGTTACTGAATGATAGAGAATATGAGAAAAATTACTATTAAGGAGAGAGGACAATAAAAGAACAAATATTAAGAAGACAGAAGATAATGATTGACATTGCATTTCAATTTTTGAAGGTCAAAGGCAATAAAGCCACTAAGATGCAAGGGGTTACTGAATGTTAGAGAATATGAGAAAAATTACTATTAAGAAGAAAGGACAATAAAAGAACAAGAATTAAGAAGACAGAAGATAAAGATTGACATTGCATTTCAATTTTTGAAGATCAAAGGCAATAAAGCCACTAAGATGCAAGGGGTTACTGAATGTTAGAGAATATGAGAAAAATTACTATTAAGAAGAGAGGACAATAAAAGAACAAGAATTAAGAAGACAGAAGATAAAGATTGACATTGCATTTCAATTTTTGAAGATCAAAGGCAATAAAGCCACTAAGATGCAAGGGGTTACTGAATGTTAGAGAATATGAGAAAAATTACTATTAAGGAGAGAGGACAATAAAAGAACAAGAATTAAGAAGACAAGATAACGATTGACATTGCATTTCAATTTTTGAAGGTCAAAGGCAATAAAGCCACTAAGATGCAAGGGGTTACTGAATGATAGAGAATATGAGAAAAATTACTATTAAGAAGAGAGGACAATAAAAGAACAAGAATTAAGAAGACAGAAGATAAAGATTGACATTGCATTTCAATTTTTGAAGATCAAAGGCAATAAAGCCACTAAGATGCAAGGGGTTACTGAATGTTAGAGAATATGAGAAAAATTACTATTAAGAAGAGAGGACAATAAAAGAACAAGAATTAAGAAGACAGAAGATAAAGATTGACATTGCATTTCAATTTTTGAAGATCAAAGGCAATAAAGCCACTAAGATGCAAGGGGTTACTGAATGTTAGAGAATATGAGAAAAATTACTATTAAGGAGAGAGGACAATAAAAGAACAAGTATTAAGAAGACGGAGGATAACGATTGACATTGCATTTCAATTTTTGAAGGTCAAAGGCAATAAAGCCACTAAGATGCAAGGGGTTACTGAATGATAGAGAATATGAGAAAAATTACTATTAAGAAGAGAGGACAATAAAAGAACAAGAATTAAGAAGACAGAAGATAAAGATTGACATTGCATTTCAATTTTTGAAGATCAAAGGCAATAAAGCCACTAAGATGCAAGGGGTTACTGAATGTTAGAGAATATGAGAAAAATTACTATTAAGAAGAGAGGACAATAAAAGAACAAGAATTAAGAAGACAGAAGATAAAGATTGACATTGCATTTCAATTTTTGAAGATCAAAGGCAATAAAGCCACTAAGATGCAAGGGGTTACTGAATGTTAGAGAATATGAGAAAAATTACTATTAAGGAGAGAGGACAATAAAAGAACAAGAATTAAGAAGACAGAAGATAAAGATTGACATTGCATTTCAATTTTTGAAGATCAAAGGCAATAAAGCCACTAAGATGCAAGGGGTTACTGAATGTTAGAGAATATGAGAAAAATTACTATTAAGGAGAGAGGACAATAAAAGAACAAGTATTAAGAAGACGGAGGATAACGATTGACATTGCATTTCAATTTTTGAAGGTCAAAGGCAATAAAGCCACTAAGATGCAAGGGGTTACTGAATGATAGAGAATATGAGAAAAATTACTATTAAGAAGAGAGGACAATAAAAGAACAAGAATTAAGAAGACAGAAGATAAAGATTGACATTGCATTTCAATTTTTGAAGATCAAAGGCAATAAAGCCACTAAGATGCAAGGGGTTACTGAATGTTAGAGAATATGAGAAAAATTACTATTAAGAAGAGAGGACAATAAAAGAACAAGAATTAAGAAGACAGAAGATAAAGATTGACATTGCATTTCAATTTTTGAAGATCAAAGGCAATAAAGCCACTAAGATGCAAGGGGTTACTGAATGTTAGAGAATATGAGAAAAATTACTATTAAGGAGAGAGGACAATAAAAGAACAAGAATTAAGAAGACAGAAGATAACAACAATTAATTTAAATTTTCGAAGATCAAAATTGACTGGGAAGCTAGAAGCCGGAAGAGAGTTCCACAAGTGAGAAGTGCGAGAGAAGAAACTGTTAGAACTTTCGGTTACATCTAGGAATTTCCACTGTAAAATAATGAGACCTAGCCGCCAATCTAGTACTGCGCTTAAATTTATAATGTTTAGGTATCATATTTCAGCAGAATAATTCCCGTGAATGTATTTATAGAAAAGGTACAGGATGAAAAAGTGACTTAAGCCGTGATGACGTGCCAGTAAAAATACGTACCAGTACACACTGCAGGAGCATTGCCTGATGAAACAAGACCACTTTCGACAGTTTTCCTCGCGATTACATCTGGATAGACTTTTATAACTGCCTTAGCAAGTTCGCATAGTACCTCTCCATTGATTTTATGTTTCTTTTGAACATAGTCATTAAAATAAAAATTGGGGCCATCAACTTCTCTGCAGATGAAACCAAATTGAACAAGTGAAGAAGGATGTTACCAGTGTGTGAATCGTCACTGTTTTCCTCTGCTTGAATGAGTTGAACCCAACACTCATCCTCGGTTAGGAAACGTTCAAGGTATTCAGCTGGATTTACCTGAAACAATGTCA
The DNA here is from genome assembly GCA_964036315.1 of Acanthosepion esculentum. NCBI lineage: Eukaryota > Metazoa > Mollusca > Cephalopoda > Sepiida > Sepiidae > Acanthosepion > Acanthosepion esculentum. The sequence continues at coordinate 7,696,784 of OZ038519.1, read as the reverse complement.
GATTTTCTCAGAATGTGATCAGCATGGTGCGCCTTTAATCAGGTCTCAAAAGACGTGGCACCCACCGAGAAGAAACCTTCGTCATGAGAAGTTCATTGTGAAGAAATATTGTTCTGAACTATCTCAGGGGATGTGCTAACAGCATTAGCTATTTAATTTATAGTCATTTGCCTGTCATCAATCGTCTAATTCCAGCTACTCACTTTCGAACTGTTAACAAAGTTAGATTGTCATTCCTTAATGTAGCAACCATGAGAGCATGAATGTCCTTGGTGTTAAACCCTTTTTCTGCTGGGACTTGATATCACCATAACGCCAAATTTGCCCATTTTCAAGAGAAGACGCTACTAGTAACATTTGAAGTCCTCTTTGAACAGTCAGATGTCAGTTTATGTGAAAAGAAACAATGCAGTTATTAATAAGAAGAGTTGAAATGAATGCATGCAAGATTTCACAGCTCTAGCATCACTCCTTCATAGTCAGCCTATGAACTTTTCAGCCCACCCTCGTACCTGGAAAGAAACAATGCAGTTATTAATAAGAAGAGTTGAAATGAATGCATGCAAGATTTCACAGCTCTAGCATAACTCCTTCATAGACAGCCTATGAACTTTTCAGCCCACCCTCGTGCCTGGAAAGAAACAATGCAGTTATTAATAAGAAGAGCTGAAATGAATGCATGCAAGATTTCACAGCTCTAGCATCACTCCTTCATAGTCAGCCTATGAACTTTTCAGAGCGTCCTTGGACCTGGAAAGAAACAATGCAGTTACTAATAAGAAGAGTTGAAATGAATGCATGCAAGATTTCACAGCTCTAGCATCACTCCTTCATAGTCAGCCTATGAACTTTTCGGCCCACCCTCGTACCTGGAAAGAAGCAATGCAGTTATTAATAAGAAGAGCTGAAATGAATGCATGCAAGATTTCACAGCTCTAGCATCACTCCTTCATAGTCAGCCTATGAACTTTTCAGCCCAGCCTCGTACCTGGAAAGAAGCAATGCAGTTATTAATAAGAAGAGTTGAAATGAATGCATGCAAGATTTCACAGCTCTAGCATCACTCCTTCATAGTCAGCCTTTGAACTTTTCGGCCCACCCTCGTACCTGGAAAGAAGCAATGCAGTTATTAATAAGAAGAGCTGAAATGAATGCATGCAAGATTTCACAGCTCTAGCATCACTCCTTCATAGTCAGCCTATGAACTTTTCAGCCCAGCCTCGTACCTGGAAAGAAGCAATGCAGTTATTAATAAGAAGAGTTGAAATGAATGCATGCAAGATTTCACAGCTCTAGCATCACTCCTTCATAGTCAGCCTTTGAACTTTTCGGCCCACCCTCGTACCTGGAAAGAAGCAATGCAGTTATTAATAAGAAGAGCTGAAATGAATGCATGCAAGATTTCACAGCTCTAGCATCACTCCTTCATAGTCAGCCTATGAACTTTTCAGCCCAGCCTCGTACCTGGAAAGAAACAATGCAGTTATTAATAAGAAGAGCTGAAATGAATGCATGCAAGATTTCACAGCTCTAGCATCACTCCTTCATAGTCAGCCTATGAACTTTTCAACCCACCCTAATATCCCAAGTTCTGCCATATCTGATGATACCGTTCCAAATGGCTAATTCTGGATTCTTTTCATCATTTTCTGCTTTTGACATGCCTAAATTCAACAAGTGATTTTACAGAAGTAGTTCAAAATGCATTTCCAATCCCACCAGATACACAATATAATCTTCTTCAAATGCAGCACAACTTTGATTTCTTGTACTAATAAGCCTTGTTTGGAATAACATATTTGGTGAAAGGAAGCCTTCTCGTTTGGACTTCAATTTCATACGTAGAAGGTAGAGAATCGTAAGTTTTGAAACCACTTCTCATCCAAAATTATTTCTTATTAGAATAAATGTTATTTTTCTGTTTACATGTATTTGAATTGATATCCCTGTATATTTATTCAATTATGACCCGGCGTGGTAGCACCTGTTGGGGTCCCAGCTATGGGCAAATTATTTGAGTGTGAGTCAGATGAGGGCTGAATTATCAAATCCCGAACCTCAGTGGCAATCTATGAAAGAAGTACGGAAACTACAGAGAATGATTTAAGTTCAGAAGTAATACCCTTAACTTTATAACCAATTCTCATTTTGTGTTAACAAATCGCGACATCTGTCAGAGAAGAAATTTGAATTTTTATTATTACATTATTCCAAAATTAGAAAACATCAGCAGATAGCTATTAATGTCAGCAGCTGATCACAAATAGTTATTAATTAAAAAAGTTAGTAATTAACGTATAATATTACCCATAACTACGTGTACAAGTATATCGTTTTTGACAAAAGTTTAAAAAAATAACCCTAAATACGTAAAAAAATGCGTACATTTTCTAAAATTCCTTTTTCCACAGTATACCTATTCATGCTATGTTAGAAAGCTTATTAGCTAAACAATAATAATACTGAATATATTTTGTTAAACATTAAAGTATATTTAAGCACATCTCCCTAAAAGCTGTCGCGATGTGTCAATAAAAAGAAATATTAGATATTTATAAAAATTACAGTGAATTTAGCATTATGATTGCAAATATGTTCTGACAATGCTTCCTCTTTCTTGGCAGATCATCTGTTTTGATTCTTCTAGGGAAGCCCCGTGCCTTGAGCGTCAATTAGGGGTTTAGCTCCAGACCTCAAATGGAACTTGTATACACGATCCATCACTAAAGATGGCGGAAAAATGGTCGGGTTTCTTGTAACAGTCCAGTAAGCACCTGATTTCTCCTGCTATCCGCTAACGTTACAAGATCCAGATCCAACGAAAAATGGAGTACTCTTGCCGTATATGAGCTTCAGATGCCCTGTCTTCACTTTCCTGTTGCGATAGAATCCAAAAACAATTTTGCTATTTGTCATATGTTATAATGCTTATTATCTAAACAATAATGATACTGAATATTTTTTTAAACATTAAAGTATATTAAAATACATCTTAATAGCTGTCGCGATCTGTAAACATTGAAATTAATACAATAAAGACGGCCTAATACTATCACTTTTACCTACTAAAAATAGCGTTAATATTAATAAGAAATACATTTGGATAGAAACCTCTTTCAAATATATATATTCAACACCGAGAGAAGACAACCTAAGGAATAAAATTAAAACTAAATCCAAATGTATCTCTTGAGCAACCATAATATAGCTATTTAACCTATCTTATAATGCTTATTATCTAAAAAATAATAACAATTATTATTATTTTTAATCATCTCCCTAATAGCTGTCGCGAATAATGTTTTTTAAGCATCTCCCTAACAGCTGTCGCGATCTGTAAATATGCAAACCTTTCGGCCCACTCTGGGTTTCGTTTGCAGGCGTTAATTTTCAGGGGTTTTTTTTTTGCAATATCCATTGATCGATTTTTGACAGAAGTTTTACTAATCTGAAAAATAATTAGCGTCCTCGTAATTTCCATGTGTTTTTTTCCCAGTTGTATTATTAGAATCATTATTACTATTTTTTGTGTAATATCCATTTCATCGTTTTACAAATATCGAGTCTCCACGCGCAATATAAAAAAAAAACGATTTTCAGGACAGGTAGTATGACCTGTGAAGGATTTTGAAAAAATAAACATTGACTGCGATTTAGACCTGATGGAAATTGGGGGTTCAAAAATAAATCTATAAAGGTCTTTTGGATATAATATTGATGGGTTGCTTTTTTTTCATTTTACAGCAAGCGGCGAAACATGAAGCCATTTAAGGTACTTGAATTCTAAATTCACATCTCAGGGATTTTGATTTTCGACGCATGCAAGCAGATCAGTTCCATTCTCTCATTTGTAGAATGCAAACCTTTCGGTCCACGCAGGGTTTCGTTTGCAACAACGCTGAATTGCAATGTGTTTGATTGTTTAGAATGCTTGCTTTCTGAGCGCACGATTTTTGTTTGAATTTTACCATGATTGATTCGTCAGGTTGTTGATTGTTGATGTTATTGGCCAGGAGAGACGACCCCAACAAGCGGCACCGTTGGAAAGTATCTGAAAAGCGTTTGACACAAGCCTTTAATCCCAGTGACAATTCCTTTTTTCCACAATATAGATATTTGTGCTATGTTATAATTCTTATTGCCTAAACAATATTAATACTGAATAATTTTTTATAAACATTAAAGCATATTTAAACACATCTCCCTAATAGCTGTCGCGTTCTGTAAACAGGGAAATTAATAAAATAAAGACGGCCTAATAATATCACTTTTACTCACTAAAAATAGTGTCCATATTAATAAAAAATACTTTTAGATAGAAAATTCTTTCAAATCTCGAGAGAAGACAACCTAAAGTATAAAATTAAAACTAAATACAAAAGGATCCCTTTAGTAACAACTTTCAATGCTATTCTATTTCACTATCTCAAATAGACAAATACTACATCTCAAACCAGACCTAAATACTTTGTTTGAGGAACTCGGGCTTTTAGCATATCGTAGACAAAAGAACCTTAAGGAAACCATCGGTGATAGCGAAATTTCAGACGATAAAAGAACACGTAATAGTCCAAGAATAAAAGAGGATTTTCCCAACCATGTCAAGACGAAAGGAGTCTGTGTTGTAACCACATTAAACGCATCAATTCGTTCGCTAGCTGAGTCACTAAGAGTATTTTCAAAATCTACCACAACTCTAATTGTAAAAGTCATAAATATAATTTACTTATTTGAATGCACACTTTGGTGGAAACAATATTTGGGAAAATCTTAAAGACACTACAGAATTAATAATTACCGGAATCGGATCAATCGGCTCCCCACGAAAGATTATTTCCTGCAGAACAACATTTCCTTCCAGAAAGAAAATACATGATTTTAATTCACTATTACGGAGAGAATAGAAATAGAGACAAAAGATAAAGTTGGGAAAATAGTAAAAAGAACATGAAGGCCTCAAAAATGTTGTGCCTCAAAACACTTTGTCCAAAACACTTTGAGGAAATGTCTATATTTCTGAGATGAGGTATTATGTACACTAGTTACATTATTCGAATTATTGTCCTCATCTTTGTTGCCATTTTTATCACAACGTTTCAGCCGTTGTACGCTCCAGCCTTCTTCAGTTGGTTGGAATGTCGAACTGAACCCTTTATTTCGCTCAGTGGGTTAGACGGTTCTAGTTCCACGTGCCATGTCTAATGGATGTCAGTTACCAGGACACATGGCACAGTGGATAAAGGCATTAGTTAGATCCAAGTTACAGGACCCGAAAGAGTTCAATACCCGGTTAAGGCAGTGGAGAAATTGGGGAGAGGAATTAACAGGAGATAACTGATAACTGATATCCATTAGAACGTACAACGGCCGAAACGTCGTAATAAATATGGCGACAACGATGAGGGCAATAGTCCGAATAATGTAAATAACGTACATAATACCTCATCTCAGAAATATAGACAGATACTGAAAGGCCGAAACGTTGTAATAAACATGGCGACAAAGATGAGGACAATAGTCCGAATAATGTAAATAGTGTACATAATACCTCATCTCAGAAATATACACAGATACTGAAAGACCGAAACGTTGTAATAAATATGGCGACAAAGATGAGGACAATAGTCCGAATAATGTAAATAGTGTACATAATACCTCATCTCAGAAATATAGACAGATACTGAAAGGCCGAAACGTTGTAATAAATCTGGCGACAAAGATGAGGACAATAGTCCGAATAATGTAAATAATGTACATAATACCTCATCTCAGAAATATAGACAGATACTGAAAGGCCGAAACGTTGCAATAAACATGGCGACAAAGATGAGGACAATAGTCCGAATAATGTAAATAGTGTAAATACCTCATCTCAGAAATATAGACAGATACTGAAGGGCCGAAACTTTGGAATAAATATGGCAACGAAGATGAGGACAATAGTCCGAATAATGTAAATAGTGTACATAATACCTCATCTCAGAAATATAGACCGATACTGAAAGGCCGAAACATTGCAATAAATATGGCAACAAAGATGGTGACATTGAGGAACCTAATTTAAGTAACAGTCTAAAGAGAACAGAGAGAATTGATATACAGTTCCATCTATATTTCTAAACCACACTAGACAGACATGGTTGCAGAAGTGTGGAGGTCTGTTACATACGCACGCACACATAAATATACACGCATCACATTCCCCCCCCCCAAAAAAAACCCCTGAAAGATAACATACACATAACACACGCATCCCCTTCCGCGCAACCAATAAAGCTGTCAGAATGAGTAAAGAGGTTCATCTGACTCTCATGGCTCTCCCAGCCTCTCCTTAAAAGAACTTGAAAGAGGCCATTTGACCAATACGAGGACTGGCCAAAAATTAACGATAAAAAACAAATTGAAAACAACAAAGTTCACTTTCTTCAGAGACAGCCATTCACCCCTGTAATTCACTGCTATCAGCAAGAAGCAATTTTATTGCCTGTTAATGGACAAAACAACTTGAGGAACATAATTTAAATAATAAAACAAAAATATTCATATAAACCCAGTGTTTCCGAAATTAAATTTTTTTAACATTTCTTAATCTGAAAGATATATATATATATATATATATATATATATATATATATATATATATATATAGAGAGAGAGAGAGAGAGAGAGAGAGAGAGAGAGATGATGAAAATGTGGAAAAGACAAAGCAAAATCCGAATATGTGAGTTTACTGTTTTTTTATTTTGTTTTTGTTTTTGTTATTCTGTCGACGTCAGGCGTTTCGGTCAAATAGACCTTCTTCAGGACATGGTTAATGGTGACATATTTATATTAGATTTAAGTTAGATGAAGAGACGATATATACAGGACTAGTCAGAAACAGAAAAACTGAAATTCTAAAGTCCGAGTATTCTTTCTTGGAGTCGGATACGCTGGCGCCACGTGGGCGGCGCTGCGAAAAACTGCTCCGGCGACAGAATAACAAAAACAAAAACAAAATAAAAAACAGTAAACTCACATATTTGGATTTTGCTTTGTCTTTTCCACATTTTCATCATACCATCGGATCTACATCCACACATTTGCTTATATATATATATATATATATATATATATATATATATATATATATATATATATATATATATATATATATCAAGTGTGTGGTGCAGTTCAATTTACATTACATGAATCATTCATACAAAAAGCAGATAGTGAATTTAATATGGCAAGAATCACTCTCGCAAACAATTTTATAATAAAATATATTATCCTCAAACCCGTTGATGAATGTTATGATCCCTGTTTATAAATCCCAGTTGTATAAGGTCTTTTTTTACTACAAGCTTTCGATTGTTCATACAATCATCCTCAGGTATAGAAATTTGGATGTTCTGTTATTACCTAGATATAAAAAAGACATATCTATTTCTATACCTGAGGATGATTGTATGAACAATCGAAAGCTCGTACTTAAAAAAGACCTTATACAACTGGAATTTATAAACAGGGATCATAACATTCATCAACGGGTCCGAGGTTAATGGATTTTATTAAAAATTGTTTGCGAGAGTGATTCTTGCCATTTATATCTTTAACTTCACTATCTGCTTTTTGTATGAATGATTCATGTAATATATATATATATATATATATATATATATATATATATATATATATATATATATATATAATATTTTTTAAAAAATGAGAGAAACCGCAAACGTTTTTGGTTGTAATGTGGATTTTTAAAAAGAAATATTATGCTTTATTTTCCATAATTTTGCTACACGGGTTTGCGGTCTCGCGACCTTCATCAGGCAAAGGATGGAGATTTCCACATATTATTAAAAATTAATTTTTTTCTTATGTTTTTCGAAATTAAATTATCTCAATATGAGACAATCTCTTTTTACTGTGTTAGTGACCCAATTTCTTTTTAATATACACACTTTTCTCTCGTTGAACTACTATAACCTCTTCCCTTTTATATATATATATATATATATATATATATATATATATATATATATATATATATATATATATATATATTAAAAATGTTGTGTTGAATGTTAAAGACAACAACGTCCTGCATATTTTCTTTTGAATTTTCTCATATTTTCTAATGAGACTTTTTATTTGAAAATGATATCGAAATAAATATTGTCCGTATAATGATGTCCGAAATTACTAGGTTATCGTACGGACAATATTTATTTCGATATCATTTGCAAATAAAAAGTCTCATTAGAAAATATGAGAAAATACAAAAGAAAAATTGCAGGACGATGTTGTCTTTAACATTCAACACAACATGTTGAAAAGAAAAATTGCTGCCAAATTACACACACATATATATATATATATATATATATTTTAGAATTGGACATAGTCCGACAATTTATTTAAAGACATTTATATTATATTTAACGTTCTTTTTATAGATACAAGTATTTAAGCAAATGCTCTGTTTTATAATAAACAGTATTAAATAACATTTACCGGCCTGAATGTCCGAGAAATTTTCATAGAAAATTCCTATACGGAACCATCATTTCGCGTGATGTGCCTTAACCTTTCGGCCACAGAGCGGCGTCTGGTTAGCTAGGTCGATTTTACTATCTTTAAACTTAAATCTTCCATGAATCTCTTCTATTCATATCTGCTCTAGCGTATCAAATGTAAACAAATGACGTCATATATTTTAGAATTGGACATAGTCCGACAATTTATTTATAGACATTTATATATATTATGTTTAACGTTCTTTTTATAGATACAAGTATTTAAGCAAATGCTCTGTTTTATAATAAACAGTATTAAATAACATTTACCGGCCTGAATGTCCGAGAAATTTTCATAGAAAATTTCCGCTCTCCGCCAGTATATAGTGTATTGGGGCAATAGATCATTATTTAAACATATATTTTAAAATTTAACAATGAATGTCTATGTTTGATCATGAGCCGTTCTAAATGCCGTATGGTTGATTTAATTTCGGGTGAAAATATATACAATAATTTAAATATCTGAATGTCCGTATGACCACTCTGAAAATGGCTCATATGAGCCGAAAGCTAAGATCAAGGACCAGTTTGATAAAAAATCCAAATGTTAGACAATTTTTGACGTTATTTTCACCTGAAATTAAAGCAAATATACGAAGTTTAGAAAGACCCATAATAAGACATAATAGACATGTGTGTTAAATTTAACAATAAAAATGGTAGTACCACTAGTATATATATATATATATATATATATATATATATATATATATATATATATATATATATATATATATATATATGATGAAAAATATGGAAAAGACAAAGCAAAATCCGAATATGCAAGTTTACTGTTTTAATTTTGTTTTACTGTCGACGTCAGACGTTTCGTTCTAGTAGACCATCTTCAGGACATGGTTATTGTAAACATATTTATATTTAAGTCAACATGAAGAGACGATAGACACAAGACTAGTGAGAAACATGTCCTGAAGATGGTCTACTAGACCGAAACGTCTGACGTCGACAGTAAAACAATATTAAAACAGTAAAATTGCATATTCGGATTTTACTTTGTCTGTTCCATATTTTTCATCGTACCGTCGGATTTACATCGACATATTTGCTTACACACACACACACACACACACACACACACACACACACACACACACACACACACACACACATATATATATATATATATATATATATATATTGTCATCCACAGACAGACTCTTTTGCTGTATCACAGCTCATGAATGTGACTAGACGTCCGATTGTCTCTAGCTCGGATGGAAACCCGACTGAATTGGCGTCAGTCGCGGATTCTGACACTAAGAATGAAAGATGAAGGGGAATTTAAGCGTATTTATTTTTAAACGAACACTCAGTGACTGAGAGAACTCGATTCGATTTACCGCAGAGTCTTGCATCATTAGCCGTAATAGTCACTGTTTACAAACCCACACTTCCTCCCCAGAGAGCTCAACCGAAATAAATTTTTCAGGAGCATATATATTGCTATCCACAGACAGACTGTTTCGCTGTATCACAGCTCATCAGTGTGTCTAGACATCCGGTTGCCTCGAGCTAGGATCGAAACCTGACTGAATCTACCACTAAGCGGTTGGCGCACGGCAGGAATGAAGGTGAATTTAAGCGTATTTATTTTTAGATAGACACAGAGTGACTGGGAGAAGTCGATTCGATTTAGCGAAGAGTCTTATGGATATGAGTTTGTGACCCTGGGTTTCACGCTTGTCGATCATCAGACTAACTGGTTTATTTTTTTTAAAGATTGAATCTATTTATGGTTGTCTGTGTTGGGTTATGTTTGATATTGGGAGGGGGAAATTCTCCTCTGTCTCCGTTTGGGATGACACTCCCACACACACATACATACATACATACAGGTGTACGTATTTTAGTTCACACAAACACAACCATATAAACAATTCGAGATAAGGCGCAGATACACATCTAAATTTTCAAGCACACATACATAGTCAATTTTAATTTTCTTTCGGTGTCGGGTGTGTATTGACGTTGCGATTGGCGGAAAACGTGAATTAATAGGTGACATTATTTACTAAAAAGTCCGTATATATTTCAGTTTAAATATTGCTTAAGTTTTCAGTGTGTGTGACTCCCCCCCCCCTTCTCTGGGCGGTAAATAAAGTGTACGGCGAATAAAAATAAGATAAAGGGAGGTTCTAAAACAGCAAAGGAAAATGAAAGGAAGAAGAAGAAAAAGAAATTTTTTTTAACTCAACAAGAAAGGACGTAAAAGAAAAGAAAAGACAACTAGGAAAGTCCCAGAAAGTTTTTAGTGTCTTATCAAACGGTCCCTGATTTATGATAAACCGTGGTATGAGATAGGGGTGGAATATGAGTAAAAACAAGACATTTATCATTGGAGTGTGCTTTTTCTGTACAGGGAGTTTAAAAGAGAAATGACAACAAAGTACGTCGTGGTCCTGACCCCCAGCAACTCCACTCCCAGACACACTCACGCCAAGTTTAGCCATATTTATGCGAAAAATAAGTAAATAAAATTTCTTTGAATATGATCTATGATAGGCTAACATATTTCTCGTGGCAAGTTTAAGGGTTATTTGTTTTATTTAGGGGATTAATCTCTTTCTTTCTATTTTCAGGGTTACTGGTTGCCTGCTTATTGTTCGTCTCTTTGACAAACTATCTTCCTTTTTTTTTCATGTATTTATTCTTCATCGTTCCCTCTCAGAATCTTAACCTTGTTTCCATCATCGTGTTTTCTTACAATCAGAGCTTTCATTCTTTCTTTCTCTTTATTCGGTTCGACATGTTGCCTTCTTTCATTCCAGCCTCTTTTCATCTGGGCTTCGTCTTTCTTTCGTTCGTTTTTACTTTCTTTTTATTGTGTTTGACTTTTATTCAACCACTTTTCATTCAGTTGGTGATTGTCAAATTCTTTCTTTCTTTCTTTCTTTTTATGTTAGATTTACCGTCTTTCATCCAAGCGATTCTTCCTTCAGATGGAAATCTTTTTCTTTCCTTCTTTCTTTCCTTCTTGCTTTCATTCTTTCTTTCTTTTCGGTTGAAAGTTTTACTTTTTTCTTCCCAGTCCCTCTCTCTAAGCTGGCCGTCATATTTTTTCTTTCTTTCTTTCTTTCTTTCTTTCTTTCTTTCTTTCTTTCTTTCTTTCTTTCTTTCTTTCTTTCTTTCTTTCCTTCTTCTATCTTTCTTTCGTTCTTTCTTTCTTTCTTTCTTTCTTCTCGGTTCGACTTGTTTCCTTCTTTCGTTCTCACCTCTCTCCATTCAGATGTTCATAGTCATTCTTTCTTTCTTTCTTTCTTTCTTTCTTTCTTTCTTTCTTTTTTCTTTCTTTCTTTCTTTCTTTCTTTCTTTCTTTCTTTCTTTCGTTTCGGTGTGTCTTGTTGCTTTCATTCTTTCCTCCTCTCTAATTTTAACTGATCATCATCTATTTCTTTCTTTCCTTCTTTCTTTCTTTCTTTCTTTCTTTCCCTCTTTCTTTCTTTCTTTCTTTTTTTCTTCTCGGTTGGAATTTGTACTTTTTGTTCCTTTCCTCTCTCTTCTCAATTGTCCGTCATCATTTTTCTTTCTTTCTTTCTTTCTTTCTTTCTTTCTTTCTTTCTTTCTTTCTTTCTTTGCGGTTCGACCTTTTCCCCTTTTCCCCTCTCTCTTCTTTCAACTGGCCATCGCCTTCTTTCTTTCTTTCTTTCTTTCTTTCTTTCTTTCTTTCTTTCTTTCTTTCTTTCTTTCTTTCAGTCATTGATTTTTCTTTCTTTCTGCCATCATTTACTCATATACTTTACTTTTTCCTTTCTTTCTTTCTTTCTTTCTTCTTTCTTTCTATGTTATCCTCTTTTCATCTCATCTTACCACCCCCCCAATCATTTCTCACCCCTTTTCTTTCTGCTATATATACGCAGTCCATATTTCTGAACTTCATAAATCAACTCTCCTCCCTAAAAAAAAAAATAAAAAAATCGATCTTTTCAATTCTTCGCCACCTTAAGCCAATCCTTTGTCTTTTCAAGATTTGATATATAACATTTATCTAACTTTGTAACGTGGTAAATAACACACCTATCATTAACGAAGGTGTCGTTTAAATGATTCACGGTGTATTCATTTTATGAAACGCCTTTACTTTCGCTTCAAAAATATTGTATCTGTGAAGAGGGAAAAAATGATCGACACTCCATTTTTTTTCTCTGTTGAGCAAAATAAAAAAAAGAATCCTCAAATTCACAATCTCTGATTTAGAACTACAATATCAGGTTTTTAAAATAAGGATGTGGGTGACCATGGCTCTCCACAACTTCCTATTATTTGTATGTGTTAGTAACGTTTGTTGCATCATCAGCCTTACTCCCAGCTACGTGTCGCTACCCATCCACTCAAGCTCTTGGGGTAGATAGTTTTCTATCTATATTTTTGTGGCAAGTTTTCTAAGGTTTAGAGAATTTAACGAAGCAACCATACGATTGAATAATTTTCATTTGGACCTAAATTTTGTTCTTCTTTTCTACTCTTTAGTTTTATATCATTGCTGAGAAGGAGGAAGCACAAAATACCTGGACTGAATACGTTTTCGGCGAAAACACTGCGGTGGGAATTGCATCTGAAACATTTAGGAGCGGGCTTAGACCGAATTTTCAGGTAAATTTTGGTGTCGGACTGGTCTGGTTCTGTCCAAGAGAGACCAACTTCAACTACTGGTCATGACTCGACTTGCCTCGACTCGTAAGTCTAATAAGTTGAGTCTACTCGTTGGGCATCAGTTCTCGCAGGCCGGTCAGAATGATAGAGGTTGGATTAAAGTATAAGTCAACGTTCCTCATTATGCACCCCAGAATTTTCAACGTTTTTTTTAAATCACCCTATACAAGGCACTAAAGCCACTAAGACACAAGGGGTTACTGAGTGTGAAAGAATAAGAGAAAAGAGAAACATTATTAAGGAGCGAGAACAATAGAAGCGTAATCAAGAAGACATTAGATAACGATTGACATTACATTTAAACTCCTTTTCTAAGCATTTCACCCCATACAAGGCAGTAAAGCCACTAAGACTCAAGTGGTTACTGAATGTGAAAGAATAAGAAAAAATAGAAACATTATTAAGGAGCGAGAACAATAGAAGACATTAGATAACGATTGACATTACATTTAAACTCCTTTTCTAAGCATTTCACCCCATACAAGGCAGTAAAGCCACTAAGACTCAAGTGGTTACTGAATGTGAAAGAATAAGAAAAAAGAGAAACATTATTAAGGAGCGAGAACAATAGAAGAGTAATCAAGAAGACATTAGATAACGATTGACATTACATTTAAACTCCTTTTCTAAGAATTTCACCCCATACAAGGCAGTAAAGCCACTAAGACTCAAGTGGTTACTGAATGTGAAAGAATAAGAAAAAAGAGAAACATTATTAAGGAGCGAGAACAATAGAAGAGTAATCAAGAAGACAGTAGATAAAGATTGACATTGTATTTGTATTTTTGAAGATCAAATTTGACTGGAAAGCATGGAGCCTAAAGAGAGTTCCACAAGCGACAAAGAAAGAAAATGCTAGCATAGATTTCATAGTTACCTGTGGCCATTTTCACTGTAAAAGGATGAGAACTTTATTTGGAAAATTTGTAAATAACGCGCTTCGCCGTGAGCTCTCCCTCTCTGGTTAGACTGACATCTAGAGACGTGAGTCTGTGCCTTAGTAAGTATGTATCGGTTAATTAGTAATACTTATAATCCTAACTTATAACTATCTCTATTGATAGTCCTGGGTAAGCCCTTAAACTACATCCGCGTGCTGGGTAAGACCTTAAACTACATCCGCGTCCTGGGTAAGACCTTAAACTACATCCGCGTGCTGGGTAAGACCTTAAACTACACCCAGCAGCAAGTCCTCTGATCAGGAGGTTTTGAGGAGCGTGGAACCACCTCTTAATTGCTGGTGCTTCCAGGTCCACCCTGAGCCTTGGTGGTAGCACCTGTTAGGGTCCCATCTATGGGCAAATAGTTAACTATTACTAGCAATACTTTTTTGAAAAAAATTATTACCAGCAATACAACTTTGAAGGAATATATTGCCAAAAAACAGATTTTTGACAAAACAAAATATTACCAGCAATAAACAATTTTGTCGGCATTAAATAACCCATTGAGGTTGATATGCCATGAGACAAAATAAACCAAACCTCTATTGATAAGCCGTAGACAACGAATCGATCAATCAATGATATTTAAAGCTGTTCATATCGAGTTATCTCACTGTATCCATATCTGATGTAAGACTTATCGTAGTATCACCAGACGTTTCTCCATCTCAATTTAACTTTCGAAAATCCCAGAACTGTGAAACCGATCGAATTAGTCTAATTAAATCTTAAAGATTTCATTTTTATTTTAAACTGTAATTTCGGTAAAAATATCTGCTAAAACGAGACGTTTTAGCAGATATTTTTACCGAAATTACACAAAAATATCTCGATTTACTAAAGAGTAAATTTATTCGAAAAAATCCCCGTTTGACTCAACAATGGCCTCCGGACGACTTCGGAATTACTAGCAACTCTTCTGGACGGTCCACTTGTTTAAGTTGGTGAATGCTACCATGAACTTTTCATTCTTTGGTGTTAAAAGGAGTTATGTTGGTCTCTTGCTCAACTGGGCCCCCCACATAATAAACAACGGGGTTGCAGTCTGGGGAGTTAAGTGGCCAGATGTAAGGAGTGGTGTGGTAGCAAAGAGTAAATTTATTCAATAAAATCGCTACTGGCTTAAACCACGGCCTCCAGATGACTTCGGAATCTCCTGCAACTCTTCTGGATAGTCTCCTTGTTTACGATGTTGAATGCTGCCATAAGTCTTGTCTTCAGTTCATCTTTGGTTTTACAAGGATTTTTAGGTTCCTTGTCCAACTGCACCCCACACATAACAATGAAGGAGTTTGGAGTTTGGTGGCCAGGTGTAAGGGGTGATGTAGTAGCAAAGAGTAAATTTATTCAATAAAATCGTCATCTGCTCCAATAACGGCCTTCGGACGACTTCGGAATCTCCTGCAACTCTTCTGGATGGTCTCTTTGTTACAGTTTGTGAATGCTGTCATAACCCTTGCCTTCAGTTCAGGGGTTTTGTCGGTCTCTCGCTCAACTGCGCCCTGCACATAATTATCAAGGGGGAAGCAGTCTAGTTGTCCAGATGTAAGGGGTGATGTAGCCGGAGAAATTGTCTGTCAGCCATGGTGTAGGTTCCTGTTGCCAGACATAGGGTCTTCCAGTAGCCATCCTCTTGACCAAGGGCAGCACTACCTCCCCAATTACTTGTTTTAGAGCTCCGTCTGAGGGTATGCGGGAAGCTGACGTCACCATTACTCGTGATCACTCCAAACATCTTCGTAATCACCATTAGACTCGTCCAACTCTTTCGGAATCCACTGCACTATCCTCAGATTGACTCCCAAACACACTGAAATGTTCGTATTAGAGCTTCTGGTGCGAATGTCAAGTAGTACAGTATGCCGTTTTTAGCGGAATGAATTGCGTCATGTTGTTACTTTTCTCACAGATGGTGCCCAACAGACCCAACTATACTGTGCAGTCGACAAAAACAAAAACAAACAAGGTGCCTGCGGGAAATTAAAAACATAAAATGGCATTAATGTACTCCTAGTTCTCTGTGTAATTGAATAAAATGCAATTATTCTATTATTTACACCACAAAAGTATTAACATCTTAAAGAGCGGTTCACTCATGGAAGGTTTGCTGAAAATATTGCAGAAAAAAAGGGAGTGATAACAGTAGACCTTTGATGATAGTCAAGCAAATACGGATTCAAAAACTTGGCTAGGTAAGGTAAGGCGGAGAACATTAAGGCACGGGGTAGGTTGATGTTCTTTTCTTTTCATGTGTCGTACCCTTTCAGAACGTAGGCGATCATGGTTCTCCACATCCCCTGTGCCTCTCAATAAGTTTCATCCCTCTGACCCCTACCCCAGACCACGTTCTGTCATCCACTTGTTTAAGTCCGACAGGTATGTCACGCGTTATTTTCCCTCATCTTTCTTTCCCTCTATTCGACCTGTGAGTATCAGATTCTCCAAGCCCCCCTTTCTCATAATGTGCCCCAGAAATTTCATTTGCCTCTTCATGATGTTACGTATAAGTTTCCTTCTTGTTTGTTTAGGTACGCCACTACATTTCCGGCTAAATGTCTTTTCGCTTAAATGCCCGTCGGCCAAATGCCCGTCGGCCAAATGTCCGTCGGCCAAATATCCGGTGCCCAATTGTCCGAATTCTTTCTTGTTATGTATCGTGTGATGTAGGTGGTGATGGCTCTCCACTTCTCCCTATCCCTTGCTACTTCCCACAGGCCATGTTCTGTAATCCATTTGCTTACGCCCGCTAGGCATGTCATGTGTTGCTTTCCCTTGTCTCTTTCTCCCTCTATTCGACCCGTGAGTATCAGATTCTCCCGGCCTTCCTTTCACGTGCCCCAGAAACTTCAGCTGCTTCTTCCTGATGCTAAATATAAGCCACCTCCTTGTTTGTATCCTCTCTAAAATCTCGTCATTTCTCACACACTCGGTCCATGATGTCCTCAGCATCCTTCTGTAGATCTACATCTCCGTCGCCTCGAGTCCATTCGTCATGTTTGAGGAGACCGTCCAACATTCGCTGCCATAAATGAGGATAGATGTCACGTAACAGCACAGGGCTCTTTTCTTTGTTACCAAAGATATCCTCATTATCTGTCTATATTTCTGAGATGAGGTATTATGTACACTATTTACATTATTCGGACTATTGTCCTCATCTTTATCGCCATGTTTATTACAACGTTTCGGCCTTTCAGTATCTGTCTATATTACTGAGATGAGGTATTATGTACACTATTTACATTATTCGGACTATTGTCCTCATCTTTGTTGCCATATTTATTACAACGTTTCGGCCTTTCAGTATCTGTCTATATTTCTGAGATGAGGTATTATGTACACTATTTACATTATTCGGACTATTGTCCTCATCTTTGTCGCCATATTTATTACAACGTTTCGGCCTTTCAGTATCTGTCTATATTACTGAGATGAGGTATTATGTACACTATTTACATTATTCGGACTATTGTCCTCATCTTTGTTGCCATATTTATTACAACGTTTCGGCCTTTCAGTATCTGTCTATATTTCTGAGATGAGGTATTATGTACACTATTTACATTATTCGGACTATTGTCCTCATCTTTGTCGCCATATTTATTACAACGTTTCGGCCTTTCAGTATCTGTCTATATTTCTGAGATGAGGTATTATGTACACTATTTACATTATTCGGACTATTGTCCTCATCTTTGTCGCCATATTTATTACAACGTTTCGGCCTTTCAGTATCTGTCTATATTACTGAGATGAGGTATTATGTACACTATTTACATTATTCGGACTATTGTCCCCATCTTTATCGCCATATTTATTACAACGTTTCGGCCTTTCAGTATATGTCTATATTTCTGAGATGAGGTATTATGTACACTATTTACATTATTCGGACTATTGTCCTCATCTTTGTTGCCATATTTATTACAACGTTTCGGCCGTTGTACGCTCCTGCCTTCTTCAGGTGGTTCCTCATGTCTTGTAATACTCCTCTCAGGTTTTGGAATGCGTCCTTGGCCATCTCCATACATCTACGGATCTCAGTGTCGCAATTACCGTCCTCTGTCAAATCACTTCCCAGATATTCAAACTTCCATTTCTGCTTGATTTTAGTTTCCCCTACCTGTAAATCGCATTTTGGGCTCATCCTTTTGCGGATTACCCTGTGTTCTGTCTTGTCGTTTTGCTTAGTCCCTTCTTCTCACTTTTCTTTACTACACTCTGTATGAGTTTTTATTTTTAATTTCTTTTCCGTGTCTGCTATCAGTACTGTGTTATCCAGTCCTCGGTATAACGATAAACTACATCCGCGTCTTGGGCAAGACGATAAACTACGTCCAACAGCATGGCCTCTGATCAGGAGGTTTTCAGCAGCTTGGAACCACCTCTTAATTGCTGGTGTTCCCAGGTCCACCCTGACGCAGTGTGGTAGCGCCTGTTAGGGTCCCAGCTATGGGTAAATAGTTAACATCCCAAATCGTGTAAAAATAGGTTGTAATAAAAAATATTACCAACAATAATTTTTGAAGGAAAAATTATTATCAGCAATACTTTAAAAAAATACCAGTAATAGAAACAAATATACATTCTTTGAAAAACATATTAGCAGACATAGATTTCTTCAGTGAAAAATATTCTAATAAATAGATTTTTGAAGAAAAACATTACCATCAATAAAAAATTTGTAGGCATTAAATAACCCATTGAGGTTGATATGCCGTAAAACAAAATAAACCAAACCAATCTAAACCAAAGAATACATATTCTATTCATACGAATCTCTCCTAAAAATGTTGTCGGCATTAAATAATCCATTGAGGTTGATATGCCGTAAAACGAAATAAACCAAACCAATCTAAACCAAAGAATACATATTCTATTCATACGAATCTATCGTAAAAATGTTGTCGGCATTAAATAACCCACTGAAGTTGATATGCCGTAAAACAAAATAAATCAAACCAATCTAAAGCAAAGAATACATATTCTATTCATACGAATCTATCGTAAAAATATTGTCGATAATAAATAACCCATTGAGGTTGATATGCCGTAAAACAAAATAAAGCAAACCAATCTAAACCAAAGAATACATATTCTATTCATAGGAATCTATCCTAAAAAATGTGTCGGCATTAAATAACCCATTGAGGTTGATATGCCGTAAAACAAAATAAACCAAACCAATCTAAACCAAAGAATACATATTCTATTCATACGAATCTCTCCTAAAAATGTTGTCTGTATTAAATAACCCATTGAGGTTGATATGCCGTAAGACAAAATAAAGCAAACCAATCTAAACCAAAGAATACATATTCTATTCATACGAATCTATCCTAAAAATTTTGCTTGTTTTAAATAACCCGTTGAGGTTGATATGCCGTAAAACAAAATAAACCAAACCAATCTAAACCAAAGAATACATATTCTATTCATACAAATCTATCCTAAAAATGTTGTCGGCATTAAATAACCAGTTGAGGTTGATATGCCGTAAAATAAAATAAACCAAACCAATCTAAACCAAAGAATACATATTCTATTCGTATGAATCTATCCTAAAAATGTTATCGGCATTAAATAACCCATTGAGGTTGATATGCCGTAAACCAAACCAAACCAAATTCTGTCATCAGCTTAGGTCTATTCTTTTGCAAATGGCGTATTTAATCCTACCAGCTTCATTCCATTTCACGAATTCTGCGAATCGAGGAAGTTTGAACCAAATTTGTAAAAAAGCCAAACATTTTTGCGCCGTAAGTAATAATAATTGATGTGCTTTGGGGTGTAATATGCATCAGCTCGGAAAGCGAAATCTGAGTGCCGAGCACAAATTTCAGTCGAGTTCGTTACATTCACTCACGTTCAAATACCTTTGGGAAAGGTATGAATCCTTCTCTTTCCCCCCATCTATGGGTTCATTAGCTTTGGTTGGCAACCAGTCAAACGCAAAAAGAAATGATCAACTCTTGTGGAAAGATTTTCTGCTTAGTCAATAAGAAATCGAGAGAGACATGACCGCCCATACTTAAATGAAAGTGTCAACAGAGATTTGGAAGTTGTGGAGAGACATGATCGCCTAAGCGTGTTTCACGTATGGCACTTTACTGACTGATTGGAATAAAAAATATTCATTTGCTAATATGCTTATGCCCTTGCAATGTGAAATTCTATCTATCTATCTATCTATCTATCTATCTATCTATCTATCTATCTATCTATCTCAGTCCTTTTCATATCTATCTATCTATCTATCTATCTATCTATCTATCTATCTATCTATCACGTTCAGTTCACTATCTATCTATCTATCTATCTCAGTCCGTTCATATCTATCTATCTATCTATCTATCTATCTATCTATCTATCTATCTATCTATCTATCTCAGTCTGTTCATATCTGTTTATTATCTATCACGTTCAGTTCGCTATCTATCTATCTATCTATCTATCTATCTATCTATCTATCTATCTATCTATCTACCAGTCTGTTAATATCTATCTATCTATCCCTATTTCTCTATCTGTTTGTTCATATGTACGTATCTATCTTATATATATCTCTCTCTCTAACAGTATGTTCATATCTATCTATCGATCTCTCTCAGTTCATATCTATCTATCTATCTATCTATCTATCTATCTATCTATCTATCTATTTGTCTCTCTATCTATCTATCTATCTATCTATCTATCTTTCTATCTATCTAGCAGTCTGTTAATATCTATCTATCTATCTATCTATCTATCTATCTATCTATCTATCTATCTATCTATCTATCCCTCCTCTCTCTCTATCTCTCTCAATCTATTCATATTCTCAACTTAAAAAAAGAACGACGAAGAACTGACCATGTGCTTGAAGAAATACGCTTCCAATGCCATTCCTAAATCTTACATCACGTGACAATGGTGCAACTATGGCCGATTTCTTCTTTGATAATTGAAGTGCTGAACTATTCATGACGTTAGTATATAACCTGGTGATGAAGCAATGGCTGTCGTAAGTAAAGAAAGAAAAGGGTGAGTCAATGATCTCCGTTTCTTCATAAGTGTTTTATTTTATTTTTTTATTTCTCGGCTAACAAAAATAAGTTTAAATCGTTTTCGGTAAATGCGAAGAAGCAGATGTCGGCTGGAAGAAGAACCAGCTGAAGATTTGAGACGAAAACGAGGTAAAAAAAAAAAAAAAAAAAATGGAAGATTTATCAAAGTAAATGAACAACGAATATGTCTGACAAAAAGTTGAAAATAAAACAAATAGATTAGCAGACGAAAGACCAGATGTGAGGTCACCTATTTTCAAGTTTTAATTCAATAATCTCCCACAGAATTTACCAACCAACAGGGCATTTCTTTACGACGTGTTAATTAAATTGAAAGTAAATGCATTACAACTAAAAAGAAACATGAGGCATGTCGTAATTTGAATAAGCTGACGACATCGTCTGACACTATTGGCGGGCGATGTGTAATCTATCCGACAATTGATAGATAGTAATGTTTTTTGTTTTTTTTTAATATATATTCATCCGGTGAAAACCTCTTCACACGGTCGTGTAACTTTGGTTCTCCCTCGAGTGATATAAGGATATCAAACTGTTTATAAATTACACTGGTAATTGACTTCTTTTTTTATTTATTCTTGCGATATAACCAGGTGCGTCGAGATTTTCTCCACAATTGCATTCATTATCTATCTATCTATCTATCTATCTATCTATCTATCTATCTATCTATCTATCTATCTATCTATCTATCTATCTATCTATCTATCTCATTCGGGTCATTATCTATCTCTCTATCTGTTTGTTCATATGTATGTATGTATGTATGTATGTATGTATCTATCTATCTATCTATCTATCTATCTATCTATCTATCTATCTGTTTATATGTATCTATCTATCTATCTATCTATCTATCTATCTATCTATCTATCACGTTCAGTTCACTATCTATCTATCTATCTCAGTATGTTCATTATCTATCTATCTATCTATCTATCTATCTCAGTCTGTTCATATCTGTTCTTATCTATCTATCTATCTATCTATCTATCACGTTCAGTTCACTATCTATCTATCTATCTATCTATCTATCTATCTCAGTATGTTCATTATCTATCTATCTATCTATCTATCTGTCTGTCTGTCTATCTATCTATCTATCTATCTATCTATCTATCTATCTATCTATCTATCTATCTAGCAGTCTGTTAATATCTATCTATCTATCTATCTATCTATCTATCTATCTATCTATCTATCTATCTCATTCTGTTCATTATCTATCTCTCTATCTGTTTGTTCATATGTATGTATCTATCTTATCTATCTATCTCTCTAACAGTCTGTTCATATCTATCTATCGATCTCTCTCAATTAGTTTTTATCTATCTATCTATCTATCTTATCTATCTATCTCTCTAACAGTCTGTTCATATCTATCTATCTATCGATCTCTCTCAATTAGTTTCTATCTATCTATCTATCTATCTATCTATCTATCTATCTATCTATCTATCTATCTATCTATCTCCCAGTCTGTTCATATCTATCTCGCGTGGGAGGATAGACGGTTATTCCCTATTTACTGTTTTTAACTTGTTGAGTGTATTCCTTGCCGTTTCTATCGCAGAGATCTCAATGATGAAAGTCGAACATGTGTGTGCGCTCTTTGCATTGAAGCCGCTTGGAAAACCAGTCACCGCTATCCTCCTTCAGCGGTGCTTTCGCAAGGCTTCATTATCTGACATCTTAATTGATTAAATCATCGGTTTGCTTCAGATCGAAGTGATTAATTGTCTGCAAAAGGGTGTTGGCATATGATCTATCAAAATAATTATCTTTCTAAAGATTAAAAAAAAAAAAAGAACCCCAAAACTTCGACCTCTGATCCAATTCTCTTCTCTAATACGAAGGAGTGTCAAAAATTCTAGTCACTTAATACATTGAACCTCTATGGCACGGCATCAGTTCTACGAGGCCCTGAAATTATTGAAATATCTATTAAATCACGTTCTCAGATTCGACAAAACTGGTTTTGGTTCGTACGGTGTATCAACGAGACATAAAACTGGAGGTCGTCGTAATCGAAGGGACTGTGTCATACGTGATTCACACCAGGAATATTTTGAATTGAATTTAATGTCCATAAATAACCGTTTTTTTGCAAGAGAAGTTGATCTGTACTCACCGCCAGCATATCACTTCCTCAACGTAAGTAACATAAATGATTTCGTTTTGCTGGATGTATCTACGAGCGATTTAGTATTTCTGCACCTTGTTCAATACATACTTAACGGGACATAAAACGGGAGTTTGAATTCCATTCGATTCCATTACATTCACTTACGTGCTAATACCCTTGGGAAAGGTGTGAATCCTCTTCTTCTCCCTCCAGCTATGGGTAAATAGCAGGAAAGACTGGGTTCTATAGCCTTGGATGGCAACTGGTCTAGGAGAAGGACAACTCTGAATTCAAAACCTGCGGAGGGTCGTTTGGGGACCTTGTGGCATCCGTTGCACCAGGTCCCTGTATTCGCCCCTCCAAAAAGTGTGGATGGCCCTGCACAAAGCATTCACCACTATAATCAAATCCTGTGTGGCTGTCGGGCTTTCAGTTTCTGGGAACTGATCTGTCTGACCCTCATACGTCGAGTTCGACGGGAGAGCGATATATATATATATATATATATATATATATATATATATATATATATATATATATATACAGATAAATATATTTGGACATATATACATATTGTAGAAATTAACAGACTGTATGTAGGTAGATAGATATGAACTAATAGATAGATAGATAGATACGTATATATATATAGGTAGATTTGCATAGACATATATACATACGTAGATGGATTTGAAAATATATACATAGTTAGATAGATAAATGGTTAGTATGACTCCAGATAGATAGATAGAAAGATGGATATTTATGAAAACAGTCATTTATATATATATATATATATATATATATATATATATATATATATATATTTGTGTATTTAGGCAGTAATCCTTCTTTCATGCACATTCCATTAAAAACGACTGAAAATGTGCTTTTATTTTTTTTTTATATAATTTCTTGTGCGATCTAATAAAGTTTTTCTTTTCGGATGATAAATTATATAAAAACTGTCCGAATGTTCTTTTTATCCGAGCGGTTTCGGCTATACATTTAGCCATTTTCAAGGATTATATTTCAACTGTTAGAATTAAAAATAGTTTGTTTTCTGTATGTTTTATAAAATGTTTCATTTGCTTCCGAAAAGAAAAACGTTATTAGATCGCACGAGAAATTATATAAAAAACTAAATAAAAGCACCTTTTCAGTCGTTTTTAATGAAATGTGCATATATATATAGATAGGTAGATATGAACGTAGATTTCAACAGACATAGATAGATAAATAGATAGATAGAATTTGAACAACTTGAAGTAAATTATGTCTATCGATCATCATCCGATTAAGAATTGTAAAGACACACCATACTGATTCTTTCTTTCTTTCTCAATGTCAGTTTGCAAATAATATTTTGAAAATTAGCTTGTTTATTTCGCTCTCCAGGCAATATTCTTACAATTCCGTCCTCAACGGCGTCTCTTCTTCGTGTTGCGAACCAAAACCTGTCACATGATGGAAAACATGAATTAGAGCCCCCACCGCGATAGATAACCATGTTTATACTTCTGTTCTTGTAAAAGGTCAATCTTGAATTCATTTACGATGATTTGGCTTGACAGCGGTGTTTGTAATGGGCTGTCATCTCTGATTTTCAATGCACCACTTCTGTACTTGACACAGTAGCGTTAATCGGCGATAAAACCAGGTCTAAATCTTTCGTTTTTGCTGCTTAGAGACTAATTTTTTTGTCACAAGAATATGTCTTGGACCTGCATTGAGTTGTTTCACCTGAGTAGTTGCGATGAAAAGCAACTGAAACGCAATTGAAATACATATCTGTCGAGAATTCATGATGGTGTTTGCATTGTCTTTATATATTTGTCCCTAGGCCTCGTGAATTTAAACGTCCTACGAGGCTGGCATCCCGTTCCCACCCCTTCACCGTTGAGACTGTTAGATGTAGACGTCTCTTTTACTCCAATAGCTTCATGTCTCGCACATCTCGCCTATGGAACTCCCTTCCCTATTACTGTTTCCCTGACAAATACAATCTCCAACGGTTTAAGTGTAGCGTCAATCGACATCTCCAGTTGCCTTGATCTATCCACTTCCCTTCTCCACATCCTTTCACCTTTCATTCCTATCTGCTCTCGCTCCAAATCTTCTGTAACCCCCTTGCCTTGATCGACCCACTGTATTTCTCTTTCTCCACATCCTCTCCTTTACCACTCCTATCTGCTCTTCCTCCAACCCTTCTATAACCCCATGCGTGATAGTGGTTTCCATCTTTGCTTGGGGTGATACGCTTAAAATATATATATATATATATATATATATATATATATATATATATATATATATATATATATATATAAATAGAAGTCAACACTTAGAGGCGACAGTCTGTTTCATGCATTGCGTCTAGCATGAAACAGACTGTCGCCTCTAAGTGTTGACTTCTATGTTCACTTTTATATTTACACACGCTCTATCTCTGATATTGAGCACTTTATCCCATAAATATAGCACACTTTAAGACTATATTTCTTCATATATATATATATATATATATATATATATATATATATATATATATATATATATATATATATATATTGTAATAAAAAGAAAAAAACAGTAAGATATATAATCCGGTGTTCTTATTGATATTTTTATTTTTACAAAACAGTGCTCACTGTAAATTTACAGAGCATAAATATTATAAATTGACTGATTTTAAATATGCTTTCTTCGCGACACAGGAATTACCATGTTTCAAAAACCGAAGCTAAAAACTTCAAATTTAATTATATAATTAAATTAAAAGGATTAGTTCTGTTTCATCTTCAAGTGAATTTTGGAATAACTTATTTTTAAATTTACTGAGTTTTAAACGCACATATAAATTCATTATTTCCTGTTTCCAAGGATACAGAGAAATCCAATCATTTAGACAGGGGCGGTAGCGTGTTCATTTTTATTAACTATTGTTGTATCAATTACGAGTTACGTTTGTGAAGTTATTTTGTGTACATGATGTAACTAGTGAGCCAACCAAAATGAGCTGACACATTTTATAATTTACCAAGAGAAGGTTAACCAATCAGAAGACTTGAAATATTCGATCCGATGTGTATAAAGGCGGCCATTTTGTTTATTTCTTGACGGAATATCCACTGCCAACCTCTGATATGGAAGACCTTAAGAATTCCTGAATAGCTGCTACTAGACATAGGTGCTGTTTCATTGAACAAATTACTTACTACGTTGGATTTCTACATTCAAACTACATTAAACATTAAACTAAGGATGGTAGAGGTTCATTTTTCAACGAATTTTCACATCCGTTCAACGCATGTCGTCTCGTTTTCTTTATCAACAAGAAAAAAGTTTTCGGCATGGTTTTTTCCGTTAAGTTAGTACTTGTATACATAACTATTCTTTCTAAAAGGGGTGTTTGGGGTGGAATACATTATATTGAACTACAATCTTAAAATATTATTTTTACTCTTAATTGCTAATAGACTATATTTCTTTTTGAAACTTAAAAATGTAATAGAATTACTTGTATTATTTAAAAATTATTATTACATATCAAATATATATATATATATATGTATATTACCAGCTCCCTTTTTATTTTTAATTATTTTATTTTATTTTAAAATATTATTTTGACAATGTCGGCGAAGAATAGCAATTTCATTTCTTTGATTCAGTAAATATTTATTTTTTATAAAATTAGTAATATATAGTTTCTCATGTATGCACAAAGGACATGGGTCATTTAATGCCCTACATATTCTAGCTTTTCTTATTAATTTCCATTTCACAGTAGGTGTTTTATTGGTTTCTTTTAAGTGCCAGAAATATTTCGATAGGGATGTCTGATTTCGGTATTTATTTATCCTAAATGAACTTTGATGTTGATTGAATCTTTTTTTGAACTCATGGCTTGTGCAACCTATATAGATTTTTATGTTTTCGGGATTCTCAATAGATGAGATATTGCACTGGTATACTAATAATTCCGTGTGAAATTTAATTTGTAGAGAACAGTTATGAGAATTTCTACAGTTACATAATTTTTGTTTATTTTCATCTCTTTTCATTTTTATATTGTCTAAATTTCTTTGGCCTTGGTCTAAATGTTTATTCAAGATATTAGCATTATATTTCTTAATAACTTTTTCTAAGTTTTCAGTACAGCTGTAACTTAATTTTAGTGTATTTTTATTGAAAATAGTACTTAGTTTACTTTCTCTAGGAACGTGCTTAACTATTAATGCAAGGAATTTTTGTCCTAATTTATTTTTTGCCATTTGGTTGTATGGGGGTGTATACCAAATTGTTTTTCTACTGTTTTTTCTATGCTTTCCATTTTCCTTTCTTATGTAAGTTAGTTTTGTTTTTTTGTTCAACTATGTTTTAGGGCTTTATTATAGAAATTATAGATAGATAGATAGATAGATAGATAGATAGATAGATATGAACAGGCAGAGATAGATAGAAAGATAGATAGATACATATGATCATATATAGATATAATATGACATAGATCTTAACAAGCAGATATAGAGAGAATGTGGAAAAGACAAAGTCCTGTATATATCGTCTCTTCATCTAACTTAAATCTAATATAAATATGTCTCCATTAACCATGTCCTGAAGAAGGTCTATTTGACCGAAACGTCTGACGTCGACAGAATAACAAAAACAAAAACAAAATAAAAACAGTAAACTCACATATTCGGATTTTGCTTTGTCTTTTCCACATTTTCATCATATATATATATATATATATATATATATATATATATATATATATATATATATATATATGAACAGTTATAGATGATACATAGATTGATATATCTAAAGACTGAGATAGATAGATAGATAGATATAAACAGACTAGTATTGATATATATATATATATATATATATATATATATATATATATTGAGAGAGAGAGAGAGTCGAGGTAGATATAAATAGGGATGGATAAATAGATATAAACAAACACAAATTTAAAAATAGATAGTTATGAGCAGATTGAGTTATATGTTTTTCAGTCAGCTTTAATCTGCAAATATTCAAATGCAATGCCAATCACTATCTACTGTCCTCCTGATTACTCTTTCCACTTCCCGCTCATTATTAATGTTTCTGTACCTAATTCTTTCACACCTAGTAAACCCCTTGTGTCTTAGTTATTTGCTTATTAAAAAAATATATATATATATTATTACAACAATATTATTATTATCTTTGAAAAAATATTTTTACAATCCAAAAATACGTTTCGGATTTAAATAACATCAAAAATATTGTTAAGCCGTAAAAAAAGAACCTGAATCAATCAAGAAATGCAAGTTCTTTATTTCTTTGTCCCACTTTCAGAAAGAGCAAATTGGGCGTGGTCACATTTCCCAAGTTTCTCGCATCAGTATGGTGGTTCGATTCCTGACTTGTCCACTCCGTTAGAAGGAATTCGTTTATTAATAACCGAAGATGTCTGCGAGGCGATCAAGCAAGGTCTTTCCCTATCTTCTTTCTTGTTCGCCGTTTTGCCGGCTTATCCGAAGAGACGATGGACGTCCAGTCAAACCGGCCAGCTTGATATGTCCATTTCAATCAGGAAATGGACATATCAAGCTGACCAGTGATCAGATTCTATAGGTACGTCTTGTCTGCCTTAAGAGTGACGCAACATCATGTGTTTGGAATTAACCAGCGGCTTAAAATTCCTCTTTTCGTTTCTCTCCACCTGTCAGTTGACACATTCTTGGCACCGGTAAGCAAACGGTTGTCGGCAGTCAGTTGAACGTCAGGCTTTTCGACTGGATAAGGACACTCGCAATGGCTTGGCGGT
>OZ038519.1:7640074-7660074 GCA_964036315.1 Acanthosepion esculentum | reverse complement strand
ACGATTGATCATATTGATCATATCTATATAGATTTGCACGTGGAAAGAAACAATGCATTTATTAATAAAAGTTGAAATTGAGGCAGGTAAGATCTCACAGCTCTAGCATCACTCCTTCATAGTCAGCCTATGAACTTTTCAGACCACCCTTGGACCTGGAAAGAAACAATGCAGTTATTAATAAGAAGAGTTGAAATGAATGCATGCAAGATTTCACAGCTCTAGCATCACTCCTTCATAGTCAGCCTATGAACTTTTCAGCCCACCCTCGTACCTGGAAAGAAACAATGCAGTTATTAATAAGAAGAGTTGAAATGAATGCATGCAAGATTTCACAGCTCTAGCATCACTCCTACATAATCAGCCTATGAACTTTTCAGCCCACCCTCGTACCTAGAAAGAAACAATGCAGTTATTAATAAGAAGAGTTGAAATGAATGCATGCAAGATTTCACAGCTCTAGCATCACTCCTTCATAGTCAGCCTATGAACTTTTCAGCCCACCCTCGTACCGGGAAAGAAACAATGCAGTTATTAATAAGAAGAGTTGAAATGAATGCATGCAAGATTTCACAGCTCTAGCATCACTCCTTCATAGTCAGCCTATGAACTTTTCAGCCCACCCTCGTACCTGGAAAGAAACAATGCAGTTATTAATAAGAAGAGTTGAAATGAATGCATGCAAGATTTCACAGCTCTAGCATCACTCCTTCATAGTCAGCCTATGAACGTTTCAGCCCACCCTCGTACCGGGAAAGAAACAATGCAGTTATTAATAAGAAGAGTTGAAATGAATGCATGCAAGATTTCACAGCTCTAGCATCACTCCTTCATAGTCAGCCTATGAACTTTTCAGCCCACCCTCGTACCTGGAAAGAAACAATGCATTTATTAATAAGAAGAGTTGAAATGAATGCATGCAAGATTTCACAGCTCTAGCATCACTCCTTCATAGTCAGCCTATGAACTTTTCAGCCCACCCTCGTACCTGGAAAGAAACAATGCATTTATTAATAAGAAGAGTTGAAATGAATGCATGCAAGATTTCACAGCTCTAGCATCACTCCTTCATAGTCAGCCTATGAACTTTTCAGCCCACCCTCGTACCGGGAAAGAAACAATGCATTTATTAATAAGAAGAGTTGAAATGAATGCATGCAAGATTTCACAGCTCTAGCATCACTCCTTCATAGTCAGCCTATGAACTTTTCAACCCACCCTCATACCTGAAAGAAGCAATGCAGTTATTAATAAGAAGGGTTGAAATGAATGCATGCAAGATTTCACAGCTCTAGCATCACACATTCATAGTCAGCCTATGGCTGTTTCAGCCCTTCCTCGTCTTTGGATAAAAAAACAAAAAACAAACAAAGCAGTTATTAATAAGAAGATTTGAAATGAATTCATGCCAGACATCACAGTTCTAGCATCACTCTTTCACAGTAAGCCTATCAACGTTTCAGCCCATCTTCTTCCCTGGAAAGAAACAATGCTGTTATTAATAAGAAGAGTTGAAATGAATGCATGCAAGATTTCAAGGCTTTATCACCATTCATTACCAGTCTGCCTATAAACGTTTCAACCCTACCTCGTCTTTGGAAAAAGAAACAAGGCAGTTATTAATAAGAAAAGTTGAAATGAATGCATGCAAGATTTCACAGCTCTAGCATCACTCCTTCACAGTCAGCCTATAATCGTTTCAGCCCATCCTCTACCTGGAAAGAAATAATGCAGTTATTAATAAGAAGAGTTGAAAAGAATGCATGTAAGATTTCACAGCTCTAGTATAACTCTTTCATAGTCAGCCTATAAACGTTTCAGCCTATCCTCATACTTGACAATGCAGTTATTAATAAGAAAATTTGAAATATCGCTTTTCTTTGGAATTTACACGTTTTTCTAAATTTTAACATTTATGCAACGAAGGAATTGTAATTAAGGGAGAACACCCAAGACCCTTTTATTTCAGATCTGGTTTGATTAAGGACAGAGAAAAGCCAATAAATCATATAATCCCCCAAAGACAGTGTTGAACATTAACAAATTTCTTCGTCACTCTATAACTATAATTTATCATGACCATGGCATGCATCATTGGGCTTTGCCGAGGCACATGATTCTAGCGAACGAACGCAAGTAAAGCGGTACAACGATGAAATAAATATCTGCGTCTCTCGTCGATTAATTTGATTAATTATAGAATTTAATGACCTTCTTAATTAGGGTTCTTGCCGATTGATTTTGGTATTAAATGCGAATGCTGTCCGCAAACCAAGCGATCTCGTCTGAATTGGACAAGGCTTACAAAAAGAACAACCTCAGATTTTATTTGCAAATATTTCCATGTGTTCTTCTTAGGCTTTTTGTAGTCGGTACCATGCAAGGCAGTAAAGCCACGAAGACACAAGTGGTTACCCGGTAACAGAAAGATTACTAATGAGCGAGAAGAGGGAAGAGTAATAAGGAGAATAGTAGATAACAATTGATTTGTATTTAAATTTTTGCAGATTAAAGTTGGAAGGGAGTGCCACAAGCAAGGCCGTAAAGCCACTAAGATACAAAGAGTTACACGGTATGGCAGAATTAGGAACAGAAACTTTAGTAATGATCTGGAAGAGGAAAGAATAATCAGGAGGATAATAGATAGCGATTGACATTGCATTTAAAGTTTTGCGGATTAAAGTTGTCTGGAAAGCATGGAACCGGAAGGGAGTTCCACAAGGAAGGCAGTAAAGCCACTAAGACGCAAGTGGTTACTAGGCGTGGAAGAATTAGGAACAGAAACATTAATAATGAGCGGAATGAGGAAAGAGTAATCAAGCGATTGACATTTATTTAATTTTTTGCCAATTAAAGTTGGTTTAAAAGCATGAATCCGGAAGGGAGCTTCAAAAAGAAGGCAGTAAAGCCACTAAGACACAAATTATTACACGGTATGATAGAATTTGGATCAGAAACTTTAGTAATGATCGGGAAGAGGAAAGAGTAATCAGGAGCCGAGTAGACAGATATTGATACGGCATTTAAAGTTTTGTAGATTAATGTTGGCTGGAAAGCATGGAGCTGGAAGTGAGTTTCACAGACAAGAAGTGAAGAAGAAACAGTTAGCATAGAGGTTACGGCTACATCTAACCAGCTGAACTGAAAATTGATGAGACCTCAAAGCCAGTCTAGTGCTGCGCTTACATTCAAAATGTCTAGCTACCAAAGCGAAGAGCTCATCCGAACAATTACCTTGACATTATTTATTTTATAATACAAATATATACACAGCTATCAGGACATATCCACATATACAAATATATATATATATACACGGTGCTTTTGGTAAATTGTCGCCATTTTAGATTTTTAATTTCGCGCATGCGTGTTGTATTTTTTATTTTGTCCATTGTAGAGTATAGTAGGGTCAATTGGGCGCCATGACACAATTCACATCGCCAGAAAGTTGGAAAAGGCATGCTGTCCTTCTTGGCATTAGCACCGGAAGCTCCGATACGAACATTTCAAAGTGTTTGGGTGTCAATCTGACAGGTGCAGGGGAATTCGAAAAGAGTTGGATGAGTCTAATGGTGATTACGAAGTTACGGCAGCTCGGAAAACTCACTCTGATCGTTCTGATAGAAAAAAAGAACTCCCGAATTTGTTGGTGAGAGCCTCAGACTTAACACGGAAGCCTACATCAAGTGCCCTGAGGAGGTAGTGCTGCTCTGGGTCAAGAGGGTGGGTGCTGCAAGACCCTATATCTGGTAACAGGATGCTGCACCATGCCACACAAGCAATAGAAACCTAGTTATGGCTGCCAGACAATTTCTGCGGCCACATCACCCCGTACAGGTAGCTACCTAACTCCTCAGACTGCATCGTCCTTGTTTATTACGTGTGGGGTACAGTTGAGCGAGAGACCAACAAAACTACTTGTAACACCAAAGATGAACTTGAGGCAAGGATTTCTCGGAAATTACCAATTTTAAACAAGGAGACTGTCCAGAAGAATAGCATGAGATTTCGAAGTAGTCTGGAGGTCATGGTTGAAGCCAATGGTGATTTCAAGATATTACCATGAAGACGATGAAGGAAGTGTCCAGTTTTAAATACCTAGCAATCTTGACTAAAGATGGTACCTGCAACTCGGAAATCCTCACACCGATTGCCGCAGCCCTGGCAGCGATGATCAAACTGACAAGAATATGGAGGAGGAAAATCAGCTTTCAAACAAAGAACAGACTGTACAAATTACTGGTCGTCTCCATTCTCCTATATGGATGTGAAATGCGGACACTGTTGGCAGAAACAGAGAGAAGGATCCATTTGAGAACAAATGCATGAAAACATTCCTTGGCATCGTCTGTTGGAACATAAAACCAACACGTTTACGTGGAAAAGGATTGAAAGTTTTGTGGGACACTAGGAAACGCTTTTCGCCACTGCCAAACGAAGAACAATGGCGTGGTTTGGCACGTTATAAGGCACGGCAGCCTGTGCAAGACCATCATGCCAGGCACTGTTGAAAGTCGCCGTAGGAGAAGACGCCAACGTAAAAATTGGTTGGGCAATATCAAACGATAGACAGGTATGACTGGACCAGAATTGCTGATGGCTGTCTTTAATAGACCGTTGTGGAGAAGATTCAATATGGCTTCTGCATTCGCATCACAAAGTGTCATTACAAAAGTCAAGGGGGTGATGATGATGATGACTACATCTATCTATCTATCTATCTATCTATCTATCTATCTATCTATCTATCTATCTATCTATCTCACTCTGTTCATATCTATCTATCTATCTATCTATTTATCTATCTATCTATCTCACTCTGTTCATATCTATCTATCTATCTATCTATCTATCTATCTATCTCACACTGTTCATATCTATCTATCTATGTATTTATCTATCTATCTATCTATCTATCTATCTATCTCACTCTGTTCATATCTATCTATCTATCTAATTATCTATCTATCTATCTCACTCTGTTCATATCTATCTATCTATCTATTTATCTATCTATCTATCTATCTCATTCTGTTCATATCTATCTATCTATCTATCTATCTATCTATCTATCTCACTCTGTTCATATCTATCTATCTATCTATCTATTTATCTATCTATCTATCTATCTCACTCTGTTCATATCTATCTATCTATCTATCTATCTCACTCTGTTCATATCTATCTACCTATCTGTCTCACTCTGTTCATATCTATCTATCTATCTATCTATCTATCTATCTATCTATCTATCTGTCTCACTCTGTTCATATCTATCTATCTATCTATCTCACTCTGTTCATATCTATCTATCTATCTATCTCACTCTGTTTCTATCTATCTATCTATCTATCTATTTATCTATCTATCTATCTATCTATCTATCTATCTATATATCTATCTATCTATCACAGTCTGTTCATATCTATCTATCTATCTATCTATCTATCTATCTATCTATCTATCATTAGAAGGCACGGCAGCCTATGCAAGACCATCATGCAAGGCACCGTTGAAGGTGGACGCAGGAGAGGACGTCAACTCAAACATTTGGTCGGACAATGTCAAACAACGGATAGGTTTGACTTTACCGGAGTTGCTAATGGCTGCCGTTGATTGACTGTTGTGGAACAGAGTTGGTGTGGCTTCTGCATTCGGATTCGCCCCATCTCCATGATTACAAAAGTCAAGAGGATGATGATGATGATGATGATGATGATGATGATGATGATGATGATGATGATGATGATGCTGATATCTATCTATCTATCTATCTATCTATCTATCTATCTATCTATCATTACAAGGAAGAACAGCCTGTGCAAGACCATTATGCAAAGGAACTTTGAAGGTGGACGTAGGAAAGGACGCCAACGCAAAAACTGGTTGGACAATGTCAAACAATGGACAGGTTTGACTTTACCAGATTTGATAGACCGTTGTGTAAAAGTGTTAGTTTGGCTACTGCATTCGCCCCCTCCCACTCACACACAGCTACGATTACAAAAGTCAAGGGGTTCATGATGATGATGATAATGATGATGATGATATCTATCTATCTATCTATCTATCTATCTATCTATCTATCTCAGTCTGTTCATATCTATCATTCCAAGGCACGACGGCCTGTGGAAGGCCATCATGCATTGCACCGTTGAAGGTGGACGTAGGAGAAGGCGTCTATCTATCTATCTATCTATCTATCTATCTATCTATTATTAGAGGGCGCAGCAGCCTGTACAAGACCATCATGCCAGCCACTGTTGAAAGTGGCCGTAGGAAAATACGCCAATGTAAGAATTGGTTTGGACAATATCAAACAATAGACAGGTATAACTTCACCAGAATTGCTGATGGCTGCCGTTTCTAGACCGTTGTAAAAAAGAGTTACTGTGGTTTCTGCATTCGAATTCCCCTTACGATTCCAAAAGTCAAGAGGATGATGATGATGATAATGATTTCAAGATATGTTTGCGTAATTTCTTTAAATATGTCTGTCAAAATGTGATATCAGTGTTATTTCAGTATTTGCATCATTCCACCGCATCCTGTAGAGAGTGTCCCTAAATTCTGGACACATCGGCAATAATATATGTATAGTAATATATACAAAGATTCGACGACACCTTGTAATAATAATAACATAGATCATGAAAGTCAGATCAAAGGTACCACAGATTGGGAACTATAAACCAATACCTTGCTTCAGGCACATTGAGAGAATTTAATGATCAGTGCAAGCAATTGTGTGTCAGAAAGGCTTTCAAAGAACTAAATACCATTTAGCAATTGTCAATGCCGTAAAGCGCAGAAG
Source organism: Acanthosepion esculentum (assembly GCA_964036315.1). NCBI lineage: Eukaryota > Metazoa > Mollusca > Cephalopoda > Sepiida > Sepiidae > Acanthosepion > Acanthosepion esculentum. The sequence goes on along the minus strand of OZ038519.1, from coordinate 7,653,260 downwards.
AATTAGGCAAATGTTAAAATCGGATTTATTGCTTGGACTTATTTATAAAAGCCGGACGAAATGCTTCCTTGTTTGTAGGGTTCTCAAATGTCTTCAAATGTTTGGGTTAGCGAACGAGGTAATCATTGGAATTCTAAAGTATGTCTCAGTGGAAACAAATTTGTACGCTGGCAGTAAACATCTGGAATCTATCAATTCGAAGTAAAATGATCAAAAGCAAAGCAGAGAATATCCAGACCTTAGCTGAACGAAAACAGAACAAGTCAGAAGATATAACCCCAACCGACCCTGTTTCATTGGCAGGAGTAGATCGGTTCACCTATGGTCTCATCCACATTTTTCTCTGGGTTTTTGAACAGGAGTAAATGTTTATCTTTTGTTTTCTCTTTAAGATTGGGTTTTGCTCTGTCTAAAGTCTTATTCCAATCAATATTCATTAAAAAAAAAAAAGAAAAAATTCTTGAATATTACTAACTGCCAGAATTATGGCATTTATCGCCCTCCATAAGTTTTGACTGACCTTTCAACCATCTGATGAATATTCATGAATTTTCTCAAATTTGAAAGTCTTCATAAACCAATGACATCCTTGCTCTTGTATATAAACACATGCAACAAAATAAATATCACCATTCGTCTTGGAGTCCTTATTTAATATTTAAAATCGAAAGAATTAGAATTGAATTTTCTACTTCATACTTTTTCTTCTTCATTTTTCTTCTTCTTCGTTGTTCCATTTCCCTTCAGAACGTTTGTGATCATGGCTCTTCACTATTTCCTCTCTTTCCTAGTTCTTTATAAATTTTGATATTTCTGAAAGAGTTTAGTGCCGTACGTAACATCCATATCAAGGTCTCCATTGATCGTCTACGTTTTAAAAACAAGTTACGTTTGCTTATTATTGCCAACTAACTCTGGCTATTAACATAACAGCGAAATATGGACTAAATAGGGGGATATGGATGCTTTGCCGATAAATATATGAAATCACACTATTCACATAATTCGGACTATTGTCCTCATCTTTATCGCCATATTTATTACACCGCGCACACGCGCGCGCACGCGTGTATGTGTGTGTGTGTGTGTGTGAATAAAAAGACAAAAAGAAAAACTAAACTTGAAACTTGAACATTATTCGCTCACTTTTGTCTCACCAGACTTTGAATTGTGGCACTTTGTGTCTTCCATAAGTTTTGACTGACCTTTCAACCATCTGATGAATATTCATGAATGTTCTCAAATTTGAAAGTCTTCATAAACCAATGACATCCTTGCTCTTGTATATAAATACGTGCAGCAAAATAAATGCTACATTGCCTTGATAAAGTCCCTTAGAGGACGAAACGCCTCGACTGCGAATAGTTTAAACTCTTGTCTGTTTTTCTTCATTTTGTTCCTTCAGAGAGACAATCTATCTGAAAATAATTCTCTCTCTCTCACACACACACACGCACACACACATACACACGCACTCACACACATACATATATATATTCATATATATATATATATATTCATATTTATACACGTATTCGAGGATGCAATTCCCTATTGCAGACACTCGCTCAGGCACATTTGTGTTTGTTCAACATCCACTGAGCCCACCTGTGGTTTATACTGCAACTATTCTGAGCAAGCCTTAGTTACGGATTCTGAGCTATAGATAGATAGATAGATAGATAGATAGATAGATAGATAGATAGATAGATAGATAGATAATCAACAGACTGAGAGAGAGAGAGAGAGAGAGAGAGAGAGAGAGATATGAACAGACTGAGAGGTAGATAGATAGATAGATAGATAGATAAATAGATAGATAGATAGATAGATATGAACAGAGATAGATAGATAGATAGCTATGAACAAACTGAGAGAGAGAGAGAGACAGAGAGACAGAGATATGAACAGACTGATAAAAAGATAGATAGATAGATAGACAGATAGATAGATATGAACAGAGATAGATAGATAGACAGATAGATATGAACAAACTGAGAGAGAGAGAGAGAGAGAGAGAGAGAGAGAGAGAGAGACAGAGATAAAAACAGACTGATAAAAAGATAGATAGATAGATAGATAGATAGATAGATAGATATGAACAGAGATAGATAGATAGATAGATAGATAGATAGATAGATAGAAAGAAACAGACTGGAATGGAAAAAGAAATAAAGAATCTTTTTTTCGTTCCACTTTGTAAATGATTCTTCAATTCGTTTGAAGAACAAAGCGTCCATTTTGAAAAATAAAACCAAACCAAAAAACAAAATTGTGTGTCAATATAAAAGTTTATATTGTATTTCTGTTCTTTTGATGTTCAATTTTTTACTTCTCCCACACGACCCCCACAACCCGTATCCCGTTAGCCCAATTTAAAGTCTTCCAATTTTTGCCGTTAACCGGACTGTTCGAAACTGGCTTTCAATTTCTCGCCTCTTTTATCAATGGCTTCTTCAACGAAAATGAGAAACACGCTTGAAAATTTGTTGAAGAAAAAACATTAATCACTTTTACTTGATTGATCGATTTGGATAGACGAGTCCTGATGGAATGGAGGCTTCCAAAGAATCATTTCCGAAATGAATGTCATATTCCAAAAATAACACAACAAAAATATCGACCTCCAGGAAGCATGCAAGGATTGCCAAGAAGAAAAAAAATCGCTGGTTCCTTGAGGAGGTGAATCAGGTAAAGCGGTAAGTAGCGTCTCAAGTAAGCCTCACTCTCCTTCAGTTTATTGACACGCGTTTCCAAATTGGCAAGGTCTAACGAGACGTCTTTTTTTAATGTGGAGCTTCCTTCGGCTAATCCAAAATTTGTCCACTGACGGGGCATCACACTGGCGTCGATATATCACCGATTCTCCTTTCTTCTGTGAAATCCCCGGGACCTGTCGACACCTTTTAAAACAAGGAGAACATGTTCATATCCGTAAGCCGTGAAGTCTTTCTCTTTGAGACGTCACTGATTAAAAGACCTTGCTTCGATGTCATTGGAGAAGTTATTTTTAATTCTTTTTTAAAATCAATTCACCCCGAGCCAGGCGATAAAACCACTAACCCACAAAGAGATACTTGGAGTGAAAGAGAATGAAAAGACTTTATTAGGAACCCAATCCTAAACAGGAAACATGGGATAAACGTCTACTCCTGTTCAAAACACTGAGGAGGCGTGTGGACTGGGCGATAAGCGGACCTATCAACTCGTATCAAACTATTGTATTTTATATTATTGATCAATTTGGAAGGACCTGTACTGGAATAGAGGCTTCCATTTCTGAAATAAAGGCCATATTCAAAATATAAAAGAATAAAACTAATGACGTCCAGGAGATATGAACTCAAGAACAGTTTGCCTAGGAGAAATAATCAGTGATTCTTTGAGAAGGGCTACAGCGTTTTTCCTCTACCAGTTTATTTACACGCCTCTCTACTCTTGCAAGGTGTGACATGACGTGTTTGTAATGTGGAGCTGCCTTTGGCCAATCCAAAAATTGTCCACTGATATTTTCACTAATTCAATCTTGTTCAGTCAATGAGGGAAGTATTCTCGCAGATATTTTTTTTAAGCGTATCCCCCCAAGCAAGGCTGGAGGCCACTAGCACGCAATTTTTTCTAGCTGACCCATACCCTGATATACGCTGAGGACCCATACCCTGATATACCCTGAGGACCCATACCCTGATATACTCTGAGGGCCCATACCCTGATATACCCCGAGGACCCATACCATGATATACACCGAGGACCCATACCCTGATATACCGTGAGGACCCATAACATGATATACTCTGAGGACCTATGCCCTGATATACATTGAGGACCCATACCCTGATATACCCTGAGGACCCATACCATGATATACCCTAGGGACCCACACCCTGATATACCCTGAGGACCCATACACTGTTGTACCCTGATGACACATACCCTGATGTAGTTAACGTGTTTAGTATTTTATATTCTGCCTTATGATGTTTTTTTTTATGATGAGTTCCGGTGATGTGCCCTCACTTCCTGAATTTAGTGCCTTTTATGGAAATATCACGTCTGTTGGATTTTATTTCTCTGCCAGTTTCAGTTGGCATCTCCCAGAGGATAGTTACATCCTTATTTTTGGTAACTGTGTCTGGAATGAGAAAAACTTTAGAAAGAACCAAAAACCTTTACTTCTGTTCAAAAGACATAGAAAGACAGTAAACTGGAAGATAGGACCAATTCCCTATTAAAAGAAAAAAATGTTAAATAAAATTTCGGTGGACTTTAGGTGGAGACGTTAGAAATAGAGATTTTTAATCCTAAAACCCAAATCAGTTAAACAAGAAACAAGGTTAAACCTCCATTTCGGTTCTAAAGACGGAAGCCGAGTGAAGAAGAAGATAGATTATTATTATTATTATTATTATTATTATTATTATTATTATTATTATTAGATGAGGCAATGTGGACAATTATTAATTTTTGTCTAGTGTTTCTTTCAGCTTAATTTCAATTTCTTTTCGTCGCAACTCTGGAGACCGGAATTTCTTTTGTATTTTATCGCGACTAGCCAGACCATTATTCTACGTCCTTTAATAAACAATTCGTAATTGTAATTTGAATTTTATTTTTATTTCATGAAGCATTGTCAAGAATTATTCATTTTTGTCTAGTATTTCTTCCATCGTAATTTCAGTTCTAATAATATGCCCAGGTAAATATTTAAACTCAAGAAACAAAGGGAAACCCGATATACTGTCAGTTCTTAATCAGTGAGTTTCATTTTGCTCAAGAGGTCAGTCGCGGACCGATATTTTTTTTCTTTCACAATTAATTTCTAAATTAATCTTTCGAATTTGTCGAAACTCTTTTATTTGACACAGCATGTGCGTGTTTCAATCTAACGCATTCTAACGTCCCCTACGACACATGCCGGCAGGGAGCATGTCACGTGCTATGGTAATTTTTACGTGCAATGAGGATTTTCTAAGAGTATCTTAGAGTGGGCACAAGGCCGAAAGTAAGGAGTATCCAGAGAGCATCGAACTCGCTACTCGCTACTCAGTCGTAATTGTTCTTGCTAAGACGGCGTCGAAATACATGTCACGTCCAATGATCTTCAAGACGAGAATACTCAAAAAGATCTATCTATCTATCCATCTATCTATCTATCTATCTATCTATCTATCTATTTCCTTCTATCTATCTATCTATCTATCTATCTATCTATGTTCAATATCTATCTGAGACTATTCATATCTATCTATCTATCTATCTATCTATCTATCTATCTATCTATCTCATTCACTTCATTATCTTCTTATTTGCTTTCTTCCTTTCTTTCTCAGTCTGTTCATTATCTATCTATCTATCTATCTATCTATCTATCTATCTATCTATCTATATATCTCATTCACTTCATTATCTATCTATCTATCTATCTATCTATCTATCTATCTATCTATCTATCATTCTGAGTCCTTTTATATCTATCTATCTATCTATCTATCTATCTATCTATCTACCTATCTATCTGAGTCCTTTCATATCTATCTATCTATCTATCTATCTATCTATCTATCTATCTATCTATCTATCTATCTATCTATTTGAGTCCTTTCATATCTATCTATCTATCTATCTATCTATCTATCTATCTATCTATATATCTATCTATCTATCTCAGCCTTTTCCTTATCTATCTATCTATCTATCTATCTATCTCAGCCTTTTCCTTATCTATCTATCTATCTATCTATCTATCTATCTATCTATCTATCTATCTATCTATCTATCTATCTGAGTCCTTTCATTTCTTTCTATCTATCTATCTATCTATCTATCTATCTATCTATCTATCTATCTATCTATCTATTTGAGTCCTTTCATATCTATCTATCTATCTATCTATCTATCTATCTATCTATCTCAGCCTGTTCATTATCTATCTATCTATCTATCTATCTATCTATCTATCTATCTATCTATCTCATTCACTTCATTATCTATGTATCTTATCTATCTATCTATCTATATATCTATTTAATGATCATTGCTTAAATAAAGGGTCACATTTCGAAAAACCCTGCTGTTGAGCATGACCGACAACCACTTGATGAAGTTCAGATGTCACTACGGCTGGTCAATGACAATAAAGATAAGTTTCATAGACAATAAAGATGACACCCCCCCCCACTGAAGTTCCGACAGAAACCTATATACCTATTTTGATACACTGATCATATCAATCTATCTCTCAATTTTAATAGGTCATCTAACGATGAGAGGTCTGTCCTTATTTTACGAGTCTCTGCGTGACGTTGAGGGGGTCTGTCGCGTAACAGGGATTTTTTTACGATTATATTCATTTTTATAAAGGGATGAGACAAAATCTAATTAAAGTCTCGCAAGTAAATTGACTTCGGCCCGCACCTTTGCAAGCACCGTGTGATATCTGCGTGCCCGAAAGCGTGTCCACGGAAAAAACCATTCGATAGAGGCCAGGTCAGTACTCTGGCGCTATCCGCATCCTGTTCGGTTCGTGTAACAATTTAATAGTCTATCTATCTATCTATCTATCTATCTATCTATCTATCTATCTATCTATCTTATTATGTTCATTATCTATCTATCTATCTATCTATCTATCTATCTATCTATCTATCTATCTATCTATCGATCTATCTTATTATGTTCATTATCTATCTATCTATCTATCTACGTTATCTCTCTCTCTCTCATTCTGTTCAATATCTTCTTTCTTTCTTTCTTTCAATCTCATTCAATTCAATATCTATCTATCTATCTATCTATCTATCTATCTATCTATCTATGTTCGTTACCTCTCTCTCTCTCCTTCTGTCAAAATCTCCTTTCTTTCTTTCTTTCTTTCAATCTCATTCAATTCAATATCTATCTATCTATCTATCTTATGTTCATTATCTATCTATCTATCTTATTATGTTCATTATCTATCTATCTATCTATCTATCTATCTATCTATCTATCTATCTATCTTCGTTATCTCTCTCTCGCATTCTGTTCAATATCTCCTTTCTTTCTTTCTTTCTATCTTTCTTTCTCTCTTTCTTTCTTTTTCATTCAATTCAATATCTATCTATCTATCTATCTATCTATCTATCTATCTATCTATCTATCTATCTTATTATGTTCATTATCTATCTATCTATCTATCTATCTATCTATCTATCTATCTATCTATCTATCTATCTATCTATCTATCTCAGCCTTTTCCTTATCTATCTATCTATCTATCTATCTATCTATCTATCTATCTATCTATCTATCTATCTATCTATCTGAGTCCTTTCATTTCTTTCTATCTATCTATCTATCTATCTATCTATCTATCTATCTATCTATCTATCTATTTGAGTCCTTTCATATCTATCTATCTATCTATCTATCTATCTATCTATCTATCTATCTATCTATCTATCTATCTATCTCAGCCTGTTCATTATCTATCTATCTATCTATCTATCTATCTATCTATCTATCTATCTATCTATCTCATTCACTTCATTATCTATCTATCTTATCTATCTATCTATCTATATATCTATTTAATGATCATTGCTTAAATAAAGGGTCACATTTCGAAAAACCCTGCTGTTGAGCATGACCGACAACCACTTGATGAAGTTCAGATGTCACTACGGCTGGTCAATGACAATAAAGATAAGTTTCATAGACAATAAAGATGACACCCCCCCCCCACTGAAGTTCCGACAGAAACCTATATACCTATTTTGATACACTGATCATATCAATCTATCTCTCAATTTTAATAGGTCATCTAACGATGAGAGGTCTGTCCTTATTTTACGAGTCTCTGCGTGACGTTGAGGGGGTCTGTCGCGTAACAGGGATTTTTTTACGATTATATTCATTTTTATAAAGGGATGAGACAAAATCTAATTAAAGTCTCGCAAGTAAATTGACTTCGGCCCGCACCTTTGCAAGCACCGTGTGATATCTGCGTGCCCGAAAGCGTGTCCACGGAAAAAACCATTCGATAGAGGCCAGGTCAGTACTCTGGCGCTATCCGCATCCTGTTCGGTTCGTGTAACAATTTAATAGTCTATCTATCTATCTATCTATCTATCTATCTATCTATCTATCTATCTATCTATCTATCTATCTATCTTATTATGTTCATTATCTATCTATCTATCTATCTATCTATCTATCTATCTATCTATCTATCTATCTATCTATCGATCTATCTTATTATGTTCATTATCTATCTATCTATCTATCTACGTTATCTCTCTCTCTCTCATTCTGTTCAATATCTTCTTTCTTTCTTTCTTTCAATCTCATTCAATTCAATATCTATCTATCTATCTATCTATCTATCTATCTATCTATCTATCTATGTTCGTTACCTCTCTCTCTCTCCTTCTGTCAAAATCTCCTTTCTTTCTTTCTTTCTTTCAATCTCATTCAATTCAATATCTATCTATCTATCTATCTTATGTTCATTATCTATCTATCTATCTTATTATGTTCATTATCTATCTATCTATCTATCTATCTATCTATCTATCTATCTATCTATCTATCTATCTTCGTTATCTCTCTCTCGCATTCTGTTCAATATCTCCTTTCTTTCTTTCTTTCTATCTTTCTTTCTCTCTTTCTTTCTTTTTCATTCAATTCAATATCTATCTATCTATCTATCTATCTATCTATCTATCTATCTATCTATCTATCTTATTATGTTCATTATCTATCTATCTATCTATCTATCTATCTATCTATCTATCTATCTATCTATCTATCTATCTCAGCCTTTTCCTTATCTATCTATCTATCTATCTATCTATCTATCTATCTGAGTCCTTTCATTTCTTTCTATCTATCTATCTATCTATCTATCTATCTATCTATCTATCTATCTATCTATCTATTTGAGTCCTTTCATATCTATCTATCTATCTATCTATCTATCTATCTATCTATCTATCTATCTCAGCCTGTTCATTATCTATCTATCTATCTATCTATCTATCTATCTATCTATCTATCTATCTATCTATCTATCTATCTCATTCACTTCATTATCTATCTATCTTATCTATCTATCTATCTATATATCTATTTAATGATCATTGCTTAAATAAAGGGTCACATTTCGAAAAACCCTGCTGTTGAGCATGACCGACAACCACTTGATGAAGTTCAGATGTCACTACGGCTGGTCAATGACAATAAAGATAAGTTTCATAGACAATAAAGATGACACCCCCCCCCCACTGAAGTTCCGACAGAAACCTATATACCTATTTTGATACACTGATCATATCAATCTATCTCTCAATTTTAATAGGTCATCTAACGATGAGAGGTCTGTCCTTATTTTACGAGTCTCTGCGTGACGTTGAGGGGGTCTGTCGCGTAACAGGGATTTTTTTACGATTATATTCATTTTTATAAAGGGATGAGACAAAATCTAATTAAAGTCTCGCAAGTAAATTGACTTCGGCCCGCACCTTTGCAAGCACCGTGTGATATCTGCGTGCCCGAAAGCGTGTCCACGGAAAAAACCATTCGATAGAGGCCAGGTCAGTACTCTGGCGCTATCCGCATCCTGTTCGGTTCGTGTAACAATTTAATAGTCTATCTATCTATCTATCTATCTATCTATCTATCTATCTATCTATCTATCCATCTATCTATCTTATTATGTTCATTATCTATCTATCTATCTATCTATCTATCTATCTATCTATCTATCTATCTTATTATGTTCATTATCTATCTATCTATCTACGTTATCTCTCTCTCTCTCATTCTGTTCAATATCTTCTTTCTTTCTTTCTTTCAATCTCATTCAATTCAATATCTATCTATCTATCTATCTATCTATCTATCTATCTATGTTCGTTACCTCTCTCTCTCTCCTTCTGTCAAAATCTCCTTTCTTTCTTTCTTTCTTTCTTTCAATCTCATTCAATTCAATATCTATCTATCTATCTATCTTATGTTCATTATCTATCTATCTATCTTATTATGTTCATTATCTATCTATCTATCTATCTATCTATCTATCTATCTTCGTTATCTCTCTCTCGCATTCTGTTCAATATCTCCTTTCTTTCTTTCTTTCTATCTTTCTTTCTCTCTTTCTTTCTTTTTCATTCAATTCAATATCTATCTATCTATCTATCTATCTATCTATCTATCTATCTATCTATCTATCTATCTATCTATCTTATTATGTTCATTATCTATCTATCTATCTATCTATCTATCTATCTATCTGTCTGTCTGTCTTATTATCTTCGTTATCTCTCTCTCATTCTGTTCATTATCTTTTTTCTTTCTTTCAATCGCATTCAATTCAATATCTATCTATCTATCTATCTATCTATCTATCTATCTATCTATCTATCTATCTATCTATCAATGTTCATTATCTATCTATCTATCTATCTATCTATCTATCTATCTATCTATCTATCTATCTATCTATCTATGTTCATTATCTATCTATCTATCTATCTATCTATCTATCTATCTATCTATCTATCTATCTATCTAAGAAAAAACAGAAAATAATTCATTACGTAGGAAGTACTTCGAGAGATTACTAATAACTTTATTACCACCATGAAAAAACCAATGTCTACTAATCTCTCCTCGCATAACCTCTTCAACTCCTACTATACACATAAACAGACGAATATACATTATAATCTGATAAAAAACTACAATTATTATACACGTTCATAGACAAAGCAATTCACACACAAACACTCACGGATACATACATACACACACACACACACACACACACACACACACACACACACACACACACACACACACACACACATATATATATATATATATATATATATATATATATTATTGTCCTCATCTTTATTGCCGTATTTACGACGTTTCTGCCGTTGTAACCTCCGGCCTTCTTCAGGTTATATACGATGGAATATTCAAAACAAGGACGAATGGTAGACTTATAAATAAAAGGTACGACGGTGGAAGTGACTGAAGCCGAGTTGCCAGCTCAGGACTAATAACATCGCAAATTCCCCTTGGGAAATTATCAAGAATATCTAACTATATAGCAGGAGCACCAAACCAGATGTAGAAGCAATATTCAAAACAAGGACGAATGGCAGACTTATAAATAAAAGGTAATACGGTGGGAGGTGACTGAAGCCGAGTTGCCAGGTCAGGACTAATAACATTGCAGATTTTTCTTTGGATTTTATCAAGTATTACTAAATATATAGCAGGAGCACCAAACCAGATGGGGCAACGATATTCAATGTAAGAACGAATGGTAGAATCATAGATAAAAGTTACGGCGTTAGGAAAGTGACTGAAGCCGAGATGACAGGTCAGGAATAATATCATTGCAGATTCTTCTTTTTATTTTACCAAGAATCTCTAACTATGTAGCAGGAGCAACAGTCCAGATGTGGCAACAGAATTCAAAGCAAGGACGAATGGTAGACTTATAAATATATAAGATTGTCTATCACAGGGAAATAACTTTCCTAGCTGCAGATTTAACAATTGATTCAATATAGTCTTTCCACTTCATAACAACAGAAATCTTTAGCGAGAGAAGGCTGAAGAAGTCATTTTCCTGAAGGCTAGCATCAGCCATAATGACGTAAATTAAAAAGGGTTCTCTCAAACGATTAAAATTAAACATCTAAAAATTTTCCCTTCATCAAATCAGAAAAGACTTCATACTCAATCTAGTTGTGGTGATTTATATATATATATATATATATATATATATATATATATATATATATATATATATATATGTGTGTGTGTGTGTGTGTGTGTGTGTGTGTGTGTGTGTGTGTGTGTGTGTGCAGATATGTAGAAAAATAGGAAAGAACACGTTAGGTAAATAATCTGGAGTTCTTTAGTATTTTTGTTTTTATTTTTAAAAAAACAGTGCTCCATACAGAAGTAGAGCTTAAATTATAATTATTAAAAAAAATATGATTCCTTCGCTACATAAGAGTTCTCATGTTTCAAAAACGAGAGTCGAAACCCTCAATATAATAATTAAAATTAAATTGAATTAAGGTATCAAGTCCTGTTTCATCTTTCAAATTTAGGAATAACCAATCTTGAAATTTACTCATCTTTATAAGCATGTTCCTCCGTAAAATTAATTACTATGGAAACGACTGGGGCGGGCATTTTGGTTAGGTGGTCTAACAGTTAATTTTTATCCACATATCAGTCACCTTCGAAAAGGTCAAGCCGAGGTAGGCTGGGGTATCTATTTCAAAGCGAACAATGTCATTAATGTACGCACATCGTCTGGTCAGTCACAGCGAAAGATAGCTTTTGGCACCATGATATCTCGTGAAGTGTCTAGAGAATTTTATACGAAGGACATGTATTGTGAAAAGGAATTCAAATTCACATGAAAGAAACACTAGACAAAAATTGATTCAAGGCCCCGCTGCCGTCTCAAGGTCCTCAAAAACCAAAGACGGATATGCAATGTGATTGCACCTGATCTGGCATCTCATCTACAATCACTTTCTCACATACGTGCCGTCGCTTCCCACTGTCTTTTCTACAATTAATTTTACTGTAACTTCCCCGACGAGCTACTTTCACTCGTTCCCAAATTGCATGAATTTAAACATGCTACTAGGTTGGCATCTCAGTCCCACCCTTTCACTGTCGAAACTGTTAAAGGTAGCCGGCTCTTCTACTCCAGAAGCTTCATATCTCGCACTTCCCGTCTGTGGAACTCCCTTCCTCTAACTTACTTCCCTGATAGCTATAATCTCCAACTATTCAAATGCAATGTCAATCGACATCTCCAGATGCCTTGATCTATTCCCCGTCCTTCTCTTCATCCTTCCCTCTATCACGCCTCTTTACTCTTGCTCCCACTTTCTGTAACCCCTTGCGTTCTCGAGGCTTGGGGTGAAATAATAATAATAATAATAATAATAATAATAATAATAATAATAATTTGGAAAATTTGCAACTCCTACGGAAAGAAAACTGAAAGAAATTTGGTACGAACACCACCCAGACCCGATTACGGAGATAGGACCTGTTACAATTTTATGGGACTACACAATACACACTGACGGAACAATCAAAGCCAACCGCCCAGGCATTGTTATTAAAGACCACAAACAAAATAAGTGCCTCCTTATTG
>OZ038519.1:7580074-7635074 GCA_964036315.1 Acanthosepion esculentum | reverse complement strand
ATTTATATATATATATATATATATATATATATATATATATTTGTGTATTTAGGCAGCAATCCTTCTTTCATGCACATTTCATTATGGACATAATATCTTGACCGTGTTTTGAAACAAAAAAATGAAACATTTTATAAAACATACATATAACAAACTATTTCTAATTCTAACAGTTGAAATATAATCCTTGAAAATGGCTAAATGTATAGCCGAAAGCGCTCGGATAAAAAGAACATTCGGACAGTTGTTATATAATTTATCATCTGAAAAGAAAAACTTTATTATATCGCACGAGAAATTATATAAAAAAACTAAATAAAAGCACATTGTCAGTCGTTTTTAATGAAATGTTCAACATATATATATATATATATATATATATATATATATATATATATATTTGATAGTTGTATATTTAGGCAGCAATCCTTCTTTTATGCAAGTTTCATTAAAAACGACAGACAAGGTACTACGGTTAAGTTTTTTATTTAATTTTTCTTGTGTACGAACAAGAGCTTTCTTTGCTGGACAAAGGGTGTGTAAGAACTGTCCAAATGTTTTATTTTTCCGAGCGCTTTCAGCTATACCTTTAGCCATTATCAAGGATGATTTGATTTTTCAGCTTAATTGAGTGTGTGCATTATGTATATGTCTTAGTGTGTAGTAGTGGTGTTTTCATTTCCAAATACGGTTAGCACGTTGTGGCTTTGTTCGTAGTTGATATTGTTAAGGGTAGGCCTTTTCTTTTTTGTAGTATCTTGTCTGTCCTTTTTAATGAAACTTGCATATATATATATATATATATATATATATATATATATATATATATATATATATTATTTTAGTGGATAATTAACAACATGAAATGGAATTTAATTACGCTGTGACAGGATTAAATTATAAAGGATATTTTTACTTGTAACATTTTCCTTGTTAATGTGCATTATAAGGCGAAAGACGTCGGCAGAATAAAGTTTAACTTTTTATCTTTATTCATATATGTATATATATATATATATATATATATATATATATATATATATATATATATATATATATATATATATATACAGACACATGCACGGGCATGTTCCTCTATATTTAGCATCGTAATCAGTTTATTTGTGTAACTGATTGCCAAGCGAATGTGCAGTGTTAAATTAGCTTTCATGATGAATTCGCAAACACCTAAATCACTAAAATATCCTAAATAATTTGTTTTTGTACGTTCTTTGCAAAAGTCTCATCTAAACGCAAATTGCTCTTAAAAAAGCCAACGAGAAAGATAAAATAAATAAATAAATTTTGATATTTCTTTTTATTTTTAAGTTCTATTTCCTTTTAAATAAATCTTTCCAATTGCTACGAGGCAGTGAAGGAACAGCTGGTCTCATTAAATTATTCCCTTACGAAATAATGTTTCGGGGAAATCGAATAATTTAGAGTCTTCTTGGAGAAGGAAATCGTCTATTTCTTACGAGAGAAGTTATTTTAATCGAATCGAACAGAGAAAGTGATCGATTAATATTTAGGTATCCTTCTACTCGGGTTTTTGTTAGATGCCAAATTTCGGAGTGTCGGGATTCTATACAATAATATAAAATATTGTTGTTTGACTGCTCGTCATGCCACGATTTTCATTGAAAGAATAAAATTAACTTAACATAACTGTTATGGTCCAGGTTAAGACCAAGGAAGAACAACACGAACACAAGAGTAGAAATTTGAAGATATATTACACGGAATAATAATACAAGATGTGTAAGGTGTTAGTATGACTGTCAGTCTGGTTTGGAGTGAACTACCATCGGCTCGACTCGATTCGTCTCTCTCTCTCTTGAGAGGCGTAGTATACATAGTGTCAGGAAGAGTTCACTCTTTCGTTATAGGTAAGGGCCCATAACACCGCCCTCCCAAAGCTTTTACCTCGCAGTGGTCTTTAATATTTTTTCCTCTTCGGATAAATCATCAAAGGCTCTGTAAATTTTATTTTCGGCTTGATTTCCGCGGTTCTGAAATTGCTTGAGGCCTTTGCATATTGAATGTGTCAAATATTGTGTCCATTACTTCCGCCTATTCCTGAGGTACAGCGTTAGAATCCTCTAACAACCTCTTTCCGATCTGATTTAAGTGCCTTTTATGCGAGAACTTCGGACCCTGAATTATGTAAATCACGTTCCCGATTCATTTCTCTATTGTACCTGGTTCCCAATAGGATGTGTTGTTTTTGAACATTAAAAAAAAAAACTTTCTCCCCTGGGTTAAATTTTCTTTTTGGTACAAACGACGTTGGTGATTGCTTTGTCTGTTTTGGAAGTAATTTGCCGAATACCTATCTAATTTTTCGGGCGAACATCACTTCCGCCAGCGATAATGCCGATGGCGTAGTAAAGTTTGGTGTAATTCTATACACTTGCAAGATTTGTTGTTATAAAGCCTTTTCTGTTGGTACGTCATAAGCTTTTCTTAGTGCTATTTTTAATGTATCTACAAATCTCTCCGCTTGCCCGTTTGATCTTGGGTGAGATGGCGGGGATTTGATGTGTTTCACCTGAAAATTTTCACAAAATTCTTGAAAATCCGCAGATCTAAATTATGTCCCATTATCGGTGACTAAACAATATACCACTGCAAAGCGTGCAAACAGCTCGTGTTGGCAATTTATTGTAGTCGCAGAAGTAGGTTTTCTACAACGAAATACTTCTGGAGATTTGCTGTAACTGTCTACTACAATCAAGTAGTAGAAACCCTCTAATGGACCTGCGAAATCTAAATTTATTCTCGACCACGGTCTATCTGTCTTAGGCCATGGCTTATGAGTGATCGGAGGTGCCTTGGCTGCTAAGCAACAGCCCTTGTATTTGTCCACCATATGTATAATATCTTGATACATGTTTGGCCAGTACACGTAACTTCGCATTAAGGATTTCATCCTGTTCTTTCCTGGGTGGCCCATGTGAAAAATCCTTGAGGAATCGTCTTTGTAGCGTTTTCGGGGTTACTACTTTTTCATTATAAAGCAGAAGATTATCACATAACGAAAAATTGTCTGATATATGCTTATCTTTTCCTACAATTTTTGTTTTCGTTTCCTTTATAAATTCGTCATTCACTGCTTCGTTTCTTATTTCCTGTAATGTGACGGGGAGGTCTCGAACTGTACTACATAATGATGTTCTAATATCTTCCTCATATCGTAGAACTGTAATTACGGAATCTTCTAATGGCTCCGTTTTCTTTGGTATTAGTCTCGAAAGACCATCTGCATTCCCGATATTGTTTGATGGAAGATACTCCAATTTAAAGTTATAGTGTAATAAAATCATCCCCCATCTTAGCAATCTATTAGCAGTGTAGTCAGGTAGACCTTTCTTTGATCCAAATATTGTCAATAACGACTTGTAGTCCTTCTGTATGGTGAAAAAACTACCGTAAATATATCTGTGGAATCTCGTAACCGAAAAAATAATCACCAAACCTTCTTCTTCGATTTGCGAGTAATTTTGTTCGGCAGGTAGCAACGTTCTTGACGCATGCGCGATGGGTTTTAGCGTCCCATCCGGCATTTTATGAAGTATACATGCCCCAACATCATAGGCACTCGCGTCACTCGCGACTATTATTTCCAATTTTGGATCATAATGCGCTAAAAATAAATCTGCTGTTAGAGTCTTAATGATTTTGTCGAAAGTTTTCTGACATTCATATGACCATTTCCAAACTTTTTCCTTCTTCAACAGTTCGTTTAGGGGTGCGCGTAATTTGTGCATGTTAGGAATAAATTCGTGATAATAATTTACTAGGCCCAAGAAGCTTTGTAACTCGGCTAAATTTTTTTGAGCCGGCATTTTTTTATTACTATGGCTCTTTCTGGGTCTGGTCTTCTTTCTTCTTCGTCAATAATATGGGCCAGATATTTTATCTCCTTCATAAAGAAATCACATTTATTTTCCTTTACCTTAAAACCGTAATTTTTTATCTGCCTGAAAACCTCTTGAACGTGTTCCCAGTGTTGTTCAATATTTTTGCTATTTATCAGGATGTCTTCAAGGTATGCGATCGTGAAATCCAGTCCGCCTAGCATAGTGTCCATTATTTGCTGAAATATCGCTGGCGCAATCTCTGGAACTTATATAACCCTTTATGTGTGTTTATGCACAACGACCTCGAGATTTCCTCACCTACTGTTACTTGTAGGTATGCTTCGCTCAATTCTATCTTTGAGAAAAATTTTCCTCCGTTCAACTTTGTGAAAACTTCCTTTGGACTAGGGAGAAGATAGTGATAATCCTTAATCGCTGCATTCAATCCCGTCGAGAAATCAGCGCATACTCGTATCTCACCCGAATTCTTTTTCACGTAAACCATAGGTGCGGCCCATTGACTATATTCCACCTTTGTCAATATACCGGTTTTCACGAGTCTATCCAACTCTTGGTCTATTTTTTCTAATGATGCGAAAGGTACATTTCTTTTCTTCTTGAAAATGGGTCGTACATTTTCTTTTAGTTCGATTTTGGCCGCCATTTTTCTACACCTCCCGAAGCCGGCTGAAAATACGTCGGGGGAACTCTCCTTTAATTTCTTCTTCAATTTCTCTGCCTCGGTCGATAAACTTTTCACTTTTTGGCAGAACGTATTTATGGGTAAATCCCAGAGGTCAAATTTCTGCATCCAGTCAGTTCCAAATAAATTTTCCGTATTTTTTAAACATACATCTTTAATTTCTTGGTCATCCCGTTGAATGTCACATTTGTGATAATCTCCCCCACAAATTTTATTTTTCTTTCTGTTACCGACCTGGCTTTTTATCTGTTCTCACCATGGTCGGTTTGTTTAATTTCTTCCACGTCTGTAAGTTAATAATGGTTAAATCTGATCCGGAATCTAATTGTAATCTGATATTTTTGTTTTAACATTTCTACTTGTACGTATTTTCGTATATTTATCCCGTCCGCTTGGTCAGTTCTAGTGACTCTTACTCGGCTTTTGTTTTCTTTTCTTTGTTCTACAGTGCGAACTTTTATGTCCCACTTTATTGCACGACAGACAAGTCTTATAGCAGTATAGACAATCTTTGTTCCAATGCAAAGTCCCACAGTGATAGCATGGACTTGGTGGTGGTTTCTTCTGAGGTTTCATTTGACTTTTTGTAGTAAAATAATTTGTTTGGTTTGTTTTTGAGGAGGGAGAAAAACGTGTTTGTCGTTGTACTTTTCGTATGTGAGCGACGCCAGACTCTTCGATATCGTTCGAGTCCTTTTTTACGCTTATACATCTCTGACAGTCCTCAGCCAATTTTTGTAGCGTCAATTCTGGTTCACTCACAAGTTTTGTTAAAATTCTCCGTATGATCTCCGCATCTTTAGTCGAAACCAGGCCTTGGACGAATATAAAACATTTAAAATTTCGTTAAAAGTTTTACGGCTTCCTTGAAAGTCAACTCATTCGTTTTCCTCGGTAGGATGTAGTCTACGAATTTAGTGTATTCGCTTGAGCCTAGTTTCCTCAGTAGTAGACGTACTTTTTTCGCGTCTGACCAATTCCCGCAATCAAACTCATATGAATCTTCATATCTTCTGAGGTAAGCCGCGAAGGTTTTGTCTTCGTCCAGTACATAAGTGAAGTCTTTGATAGAGCTCCATATAGCATTTTGCGAGAATGCCGGTTCATTTCCAGAATTTTGTCCTTTATTTGTTACTGCCCGTAGAAGTAATTCTTCTAGTTCGAGTTGCTTCCCTTCGTTTTTCTGTTGAATTTCCAATAATTTTTCTTCGTTTTTCTGTTGAATTTCTAATTGTTTTTCTTCGAGCATAGTCTGTCGTTCCTCATTTTTTTTGTTGCTGCTCGAATTGCATTTTCATTAGTTCCAATATGGTTGCCTTAAAGTCTTCCATGTTTACACCGTAATTTTGTGTAACGATTTTTCCTTTTTTCTCAGTGTAGACTTCAAGTCTTTGTCGCCTGTTGTTCTGGAACCTTAGAACGAAAAGATTTTCCTGTGTAGAATTCGATTCTGTTTTGGCTGACAGGTAACCACATAAGTATCCATCCTACAAAATGTTTAATATCTAAAAAATGCCTAAACGAATTCAGTTTCTTTTTTCATGTTATCAGATAAGCGGTTTAGCCATCTTGACATCATTTGTCGTAAGAATCACTGAAAAACACATTGACTTATTCAGCGAAAAAAGAATAGGTTAAGATCCTTTTGAGTGAGCACAACAGTCTTCGCAATTGAGCAACGTTGATAGAAAAAATATCATTCATGTCTTCAGTAATGGTAGCAACATACAATAGGAATTAAAATTACCTCATTTCACCTTACAGATTGAGATTACCTGTAAGGATTTTCAAAACGATCAAGGTAATAAGATAAAACTAAATGAAGGGAAACCAGGCCTAAAGCAAAGTTTAAAACGAGGCAGAGGAAAAGAAGTGTAGATAAAGGAAAAAAGAAAGAGTGAAAGAAATAGTGAAAAGACAAAAAAGAATGAGGAAGAAAGAGAATAAAGGAGATAAATGAAAGGTATTAATGTCTAGATATAGGGATGGCAGCAGGAGGCAGACACATGTAGACGTGGCCCTGATTTATATTAGAATATTCACCTCTATCAGAAAATGAAATGATCATAACATGAAGTAATTTTACTTCCTATTGTGTGTAATTTATATGTTCTTCTGCATAAATACATTGAGATCTCTTTGTCGATCAGTTTGAATATCTTATATTATGATTCACATCGGACTATTAACTATATATATATATATATATATATATATATATATATATATATATATATATACTAATACAGAATAGTGAAACCTTGGTGATAGTTTAGACAGTAATGTCATTTTGTTTTGGTTAATAAAGTTCTGGAATAGAATATAAATTGTACTTGTGTACGTATGTGAGGAACAATGAAATGTTATATGTGTGTTTGTGTGAAAGGGTCAGCACGTGTGTGCGTGGTTGATAGTAATAAGGATACCAGAGATCGTCAGAATTAGGTTCTTACTGTGAACTGTGTTTCCCTCGTCTGAAAGGGTCTCTTTGTAGTTCGTCAGCGCTGACGCTTTTTGTATGTAGACATGAATGAGATCACGAAGAAGATCAGGGACAGAGTGACGTGGACCTTGGTGACACCTGTGCGTATCCCGTTTAGCGCCGGATTTCGAGTGTTTTATACACTTTTTCGTAAGAACATCGGTTCCAGAATTCAATTATTTATTTCTTCCTAATTGGCTCTATAATGTCACGTGATATGTCTTCTACTACGTCCGTACGAAGATTTTTTGGCGGTATCTACGTAAATCATGATCACTAATAAAACATGCTTTCTGATTTGTATACTCTGGCTTTATTAGTTTGTTTTAAGATGTAAGCACCTTATTGAGTATTATTGGTATAAATATTGTATTTGATATTTTAGTAGACACGACAAATATAGTTAAATGATTAAATAATTTCAGCTAATTCTATCTGCCTTCTTCAGGACGTGGGCAATCAGGGCTCACCACAATTCCCTATCTTCTGTAGCATTGAGTAAATTTTGTGAACTTACGAAATCCCCTTAATGCTGTTCATCCAACCATTTGCATAACATCGATCGGTGGGTTATGCGCCGTTTTCCTCTGTTCAGATTCCCTTCGATCAGAATACTGAGAGTATCAAAATGTTCAACACTTCATTATGCGCGCAAAAAGCTAGAAAACCTTTCTTTGTGTGTTAAGTAAAAACGTCCTTTTTTCTTTTCATTTTCTCTAAAAGATTGACATTTCTTGATGGTTCAGTCAAGGGTTAGGGTTAGGGTTAATGTTAACTTTTCTTCAGTGGAACCACGATTCGGCTCAACTCACTTCTTCATGTGTGAGGAGATTGTCCAGCATTCACTGCCATATAGGAGGACTGATATTACATAACAGTTCAGTACTCTTTTCTTTGTTTCTTTTGCTTCAAGTCTCTTCTTCATCTGTGAGGAGATTGTCCAGCATTCACTGTCATATAAGAGGACTGATATTACATAACAGTTCAGTACTCTTTTCTTTGTTTCTCTTGCTTCAAGTCTCTTCACCTGTGAGGAGATTGTCCAGCATTCACTGCCATATAAGAGGACTGATATTACATAACAGTTCAGTACTCTTTTCTTTGTTTCTCTTGCTTCAAGTCTCTTCTTCATCTGTGAGGAGATTGTCCAGCATTCACTGCCATATAGGAGGACTGATATTACATGACAGTTCAGTACTCTTTTCTTTGTTTCTTTTGCTTCCAGTCTCCTCTTCATCTGTGAGGAGATTGTCCAGCATTCACTGCCATATAAGAGGACTGATATTACATGACAGTTCAGTACTCTTTTCTTTGTTTCTTTTGCTTCAAGTCTCCTCTTCATCTGTGAGGAGATTGTCCAGCATTCACTGCCATATAAGAGGACTGATATTACCTAAAGATAGTTTGTGTGGAATCCTGGGATTTTTTTAACCTAGCTAGCCACAATTACTGACCCTAACATGCCACAATATTCCTTACACCAAAACAACACATTCTTATTTATCATTCTTGCTACAGCCATCATAATACCTCCAAGTCTGTATGAAGACCTAACTAGTTCCCAAAGACGAAAGCAATATTTATTTTGATATAATACATAAATGTGGCACAAGGCCAAAAGGGGCGATAGGGAAAGACTGTCTTGAATTTAATTACTGACCCAAAGATATCACACTGTTCCTTACACCAAAACAAGATATTCTTACTTACCATTATTACTACAGCTAGCATAATTCCTCAAGTATCTATGAAGTCTTAACTAGTTCTCATATATACAATTTGTATGTGTAGGGCGGGGAATGAAAATAACATTTAAAAATGAAATCTAAACTTATAGAGGGAATTTCATAGAAACTTGGATGCCATATCATGACCAATAACATTGCAGATTCTTCTTTGAATTTTATCAAGTCTCTGTGAATATATAGCAAGAACACCTGACCAGATATTGCAGAAATATCCAAAGGAAAAACATATAAATAAAAAAGATAGATTCTGTCGCGAAAATTGTCCAGCACGACACAATACGTCAATTCTCCTCGCTGCAGACGCAGCAATTGATTGAATCTACTCTTTCCACTTCCTGTCAGCGGAAAACATTCGCCCGAGAAGACGCAGTGATTCACTCTCGTACATCCCGAGATTTCATTCGTAATTAGTCTGGTCCTCTCCGGCATGATGTTTTTAAAACTTTGTTTGGAGAATCAAGTATATGTCTACCTATAATAGTCTTTGGGGGGGCTGAATCCAGGTATTTTTAATATCTTAGTTCTTACTGCAAAAAAACCTTGTAGCCCCAGAAAGATATTTTATATACACTAGCGTTTCCAAAAGTGTTGGCTCAGGTCCATAAAATGATTACACACACACACACACACACACACACACACACACACACACACACACACACACACACACACATATATATATATATATATATATATATATATATATTGATGCATGTTTCATTAAATCATATAGACAAATTTTGTGTATTTAGAGTCTGTCTATATTTCTGAGATGAGGTATTATGCACAGTATTTACATTAGTCGGACTATTGTCCTCATCTTTGTCGCCATATTTGTCACAACGTTTCGGCCGTTGTACGCTCCGGCCTTCTTCAGGTGGTTGGAATTTCGAACCGAACCCTTTATTTCGATCACTGGGGTAGACTGTTCTAGTTCCACGAGCCATGTTTGATGGATGTCAGTTATCAATTATCTCCTGGACACATGGTACAGTGGATAAAGGCGTTGGTTAGATCCAGTGACAGACCCAAAGAGTGTGAGTTCAATACCCGGTTCAGGCAGTGGAGAACTTTCAGAGGGAAAATTACCAGGAGATAACTGATAACTGACATCCATCAAACATGGCTCGTGGAACTAGAACAGTCTACCCCAGTGATCGAAATAAAGGGTTCGATCGAAATTCCAACCACCTGAAGAAGGCCGGAGCGTACAACGGCCGAAACGTTGTGACAAATATGGCGACAAAGATGAGGACAATAGTCCGACTAATGTAAATTTTGTGTATTTACTTTAAGTAAGTTCCTTTCATATTGTCTGATAATCTTAACAGACGAAAGTAAATCACCATATTGATACATGTTTAAATCCAATCTAAGCTTTCGGCTTACATAAGCAATTATCAAAGATGACACTTTCATTTTAATATATAAAACAATACACGGACAATAATGATAGTCTGTTTTTGTTACATGAAAAATTTAAAAGCTACGACAAACTCGTGCATACGAGACGCGGAAGCGAAAATCGCACCGCAGCTCATGACCTCACACATGATCATGCAAAAGTGAAAACGAGAAGTATTAAGTATGGGAAGCCGTTGGTATAAACCAATGGCTTCTGTTACCAATTATAAGCATTTAAGAATATTTGTGGTGATTTCATAGTTTATTTTGTTCAGGTTAGTTTTCAACTGTTTTATGTTTATAGTTTCAAGAATTTTTAGATTTTGTTTATTGTTTTCATGTTTAAGTATAGTTGTGTTTTCGACGAGGATTTTCAAGAATTGTGTACGCGGCCAGGCATGTTGTTTTAAATGCCTAAAAATGTTAGAATTATCATTCAAATGTAGAGGTAAGCGTCGTAAAAGCGAGTTTGTGGTTTGACCAACATAAACACACACACACACACACACACACACACACACACACACACACACACAATATATATATATATATATATATATATATATATATATATATATATATATAGTTAAGTAATGAAATCTCGGTAATCCATATGGACAATCCGAAGAGGATGAAATCCGGAGAGCTCAGTGTTAAGTCAGAGCGATTTAATTTAATGAAAACAGACAACTTTAAGCGTCCATGGTTATAATTTATTTCCCCAGGGAGTTTCATCTTAAGACAGGTTTTGTTGACTAATTTTAACATATTCTGTCTACTAAATCTCTATAGGATCCTTTCATATTCATAACCTTGAACACTAAAGCACTTGTTGACCATGTTCGTCGTAGTCTTTGAATATAAAATCCAGTGCAGTACATTATGTGTTCAATGGAACGACGCCAATATCACTAGTAGCAACTGTTCAGTAATTCTTCAGGTCTTCAATATCTGAGATTGGCAGTGAAGATTCAGAGAAAAAACAAAGTGGCTGTCTTTATACACGTCGGATTGAATATCCAGTGCTTTCTGATTGGTTATTTCTTTTCTTGGTCGACTATAAAATGAGTCAGCTCATTTTGGTTGTCTCACTAGTACATTAGTACGCAAAAACTCCAACATGCCTAATTAACAATATCCTGATGATGTCATTACGCTATGTCGAAAGTACTCGGATAATGAAATAAAATATGAATCAACACGGCGTTTTCCTCTCGTCCTTCAATAATCACAAAAAAAAGCTTATCCCTGAAGATGAAAGGACTCTATGGAGAATAAGTAGACAGAACATGTAAAACAGGGTGTGATGAGTAAATTGTTGCCCTTTTATATTTTTAATTTCGCGCATGCGCGCTGTTTGTATTTGATTTTGTCGACCACGCAGTAGATTATGGTCAATTAGGCGCCGTCTGTGAAAAAAAGATCACCATAACGTAATTCACTCCGCCGGAAATTTGGAAATGGCATGCTGTACTTTTTGGCATTCGCACCGTAAGCTCCGATACGAAAATTTCAAAGTGTTTGGATGTCAATCTGATGAGAGTGCAGAGGATTCAGAAAGAGCCGAATGAGTCTAATGGTGATCACGAAGGTGTTTGGAGAGATCATTAATGATGACGACGTTATGCCCCATTCATCATCCCACATGGCCTTAGACTCAACACGGAGACCTACAGTGATGCCCTGGGTCAAGAGGGTGACTGTTGGAAAATCCTATGTCTGGCAACAGGACACTGCACATGCCACACTAACAAGATAATCCATTAATGGCTCTCAGACAATTTCTGCAACCACATCACTCCTTACATTTTTCCAACTAACTCCCCAGACCGCAGCCCCCTTGATTTTTATGTGTGGGGCGCAGCTGAACGAGAGACTAAAAAAAACGAAAACAAAACAAAAACAGCAAAACATGAACTGAAGGTAAAGATTATGGCAGCATTCACCAATTTAAACAAGAAGACCGTCCAGAAGAATTGCAGGAGATTCTGAAGTCGTCTGGAGGCCGTGCTTGAAACTAACGGCGATTTTCTTGAATAAATTTATTCTTGGCGATCACCTCCTTACATCTGGCCACCTAACTTCACAAACTGCACTACCCTTGATTAATATGTGTGGGACACTTCTGAGCGAGACATGAACTCCTTGTAAAAGCAAAGATGAACTGAAGGAAAGGATTATGGCAGTATTCACCAACTTAAGCAAGGAGACAATCCAGAAGTGGTGCAGGAGATTCCGAAGTTATCCGGAGCCAATAGTGATTTTATTGAATGAATTTACGCTTTACTATTTCAATATTTTTTGCCTTATTTTGACAAATATATCAAGTGAAATGAGATGTTAGTTTTATTTTCATTTTGGCGTCATTTAAGCGGCAATTTATTCATTGCACGCTGTACACAATTATTTGATGAAGAGATTAAGATTGTTTCATATGATTCTTTTATTATTTGTGTGTCTGGACTTTGCAAATTGGAAGAAAAAGTTCCCTTTTGGTAGTTGTCAAAGAAAGCCATACAAACAAATCCATGATAGAATATACCAACTGCGATGTAGGAATTTTTCCATCTTATTGATATGAGTGTTAGATGCAATGGCCATTGTAGTTTCTCATAGATCTGACGATAAAATACATCAGGCAAAAAGAAGGATAAGTCTGATTTTTAAAGTAAACTTGCCTTACGGCCATACCAAAATGGAAAAGACTTCACAATGTCATATCCGGAGTCGCTCTGACAACTCCTGCTAAGACACCTGTACCAAGCTGTATTGGAGACTTCCTTTCCTTGTGGACAACATCGGTGACATGGATAGTGGAAAGGAGAGACATGCTACATGGTCAACTGCCGATCTCTCATAAAAAAAAAACTGACAAGGCCTGCGCCCTGGAGAAGACACTCGCTGCGATGACAAAACATGGGAACCGACAGTCTACTGATGGGAGGATTCCGAAGCTCCTTCTGTTCAGGGAAATGGTCACCGGCTCGAGGGCGACTATCTTCGCTTCAGTGACGTCTGCAAAAGGGACATGAAGACTATGGATATGAACATCTAGAGGTAGGTAGACATTGCCAACACTGGAGACTCGATTCACACCGAGAACCGGGGCGAGGCGAGGAGAAACGTAGGTTTGCCGCCGAGGAGACGCGTGCCCGAAGGAAATAAATCGATTCGGCGAAATAGGGGATGATCGTTTTCACATGCATTCGCTGAAATTAAGATTCTCTCCTGCGTGGGCTTGTACAACCATAACTGATACCACGCCGCTATCAGCTGCTGAAGCTTAACGTTTTGGACGTAGATCCAGAGGGTCTTTCGCAACCGACCGATGCCACACATGTACATCCGGAAGCAATGTCTCTGATCGGGATATTGGAGGTTTTCAGGAGCATAGAACCACCTCTTAATTGCTATTGTTCCAAGGTTCGCCTTGACCGGCACATGTTAGCGTACTAGCTATGGCCAAATAGTGAACCCCCAAATAAAAAGAAAACACTATAAAAGTAGAAAATACATTTTTATAGTACAAATTAAAAAGGATAATACCTATTTATAGTGAAATAACCAACAATACATTTTTAAAGCAAAATGACCAACAATATATTTTATAGTAGAATTACCAACAATATCTGTCTATATCTCTGAGATGAGGTATTATGTTTACTTACATTATTTACATTATTCGTACTGTTATCCTCATCTTCATTACAATATGCACAAAGTTTCGGCATCTATTTCTCTGCGATGAGGTATTATGATTAGTTACATTACTTACATTATTCGGACTACGATCCTCATTTTCATTGCCATATACACAACCTTTCGACCGTTGTATGCTCCGGCCTTCTTTATGTGATTGGTGATGGCGGAGTGGATAAAGTCGCTGGTTAGATACAGTGATTAGACCCAAAGAGCTGTGTGGTCAGTACCAGGCCACATCAATGGTGAACAAAAATACTTCGAGAGTTGAGTAAAAGGGAAAATAACTGAGCCATCCAGAAGAGGCATGGCACGTGGAACTAGAACAGTCTACCACGGTGATCAAAATAAATGGTCAATTTTGTAATCCCAGTTACCTGAAGAAGGCCGGAGCATACAACTGCCAAAACGTTGTGGATATGACAATGAAGATGGGGATAACAATCCGAATAATGTAAATAATGCAAGTAATCATAATACCTCATCTCAGAGATATAGAGGCCGAAACGTTGTGAATATGGCAATGAAGATGGGAATAACAATCTGAATAATGTAAATAATGCAAGTTATCAGCAATACATTTTATATGAAAATGAGCAAGTGTACATTTATCTGTTGCTTGTAACTACACAACATTTCGCTTTTGTCTATCATCACTTGTCTTGATGAAGTCAAATGACGAATCACGTCGAAAAGGACTAAGTAATATTTTTCTATTGTTTATTTTATTCAGTTTGTTTTCTCTACAGATATATTCTGAGAACTTTCGCACATTGTCGATGTAGAAGATTTGGGACACCCTACATCGCTTTAAAAACATACCTTAAAATGAAATATTTTTGTATTCTTTTCAAAGTAAAAGATAAAATTTAATTAACTACAGTATATTTGCTTTTATTTCACAGTCTTTCTCCTGGCTCCTTTTACTAACAAACTTCAAATTTGGATTCGTCTGTTAACAATATATTTTTTCTAAATTATGAATATATTATAATTTGTTTTTACAGTTAATCCCTCAGTAGTAGCTTGCATTTTTTTTTCAGATCAAGTGTGTCATGAAAAAGAAGTGTCATTCGTTTTTGCAAAGACATGATCTAACATCTGGTTTAACGAAAATTGATTTAAAGGTGGTTGGAATTTCGAACCGAACCCTTTATTTCGATCACTGGGGTAGACTGTTCTAGTTCCACGAGTCATGTTTGATGGATGTCAGTTATCAGTTATCTCCTGGTTATTTTCCCTCTGAAAGTTCTCCACTGCCTGAACCGAGTATTGAACTCACACTCTTTGGGTCTGTCACTGGATCTAACCAAGGCCTTTATCCACTGTGCCATGTGTCCTCAAGGACACATGGCACAGTGGAGATTACCAGTGATTAGTGAAAATTAGCAGGAGATAACTGATAACTGACATCCATCAAACATGGCTCGTGGAACTAGAACAGTCTACCCCAGTGATCGAAATAAAGGGTTCGGTTCGAAATTCCAACCACCTGAAGAAGGCCGGAGCGTACAACGGCCGAAACGTTGTGACAAATATGGCGACAAAGATGAGGACAATAGTTCGACTAATGTAAATACTGTCCTTTGGGCTATTTCGAAATTATAGTTTTTATGTACACTACAGGCAAAAAGTTAGGGCCCACCCTGATTTTTCTAAAAAGAAAATAAATAAACCCCTTAAAATGAGATATATTTGTATTCTTTTTAAAGTAAAAGATAAAATTTCAGCACCTACAGTGTATTCGCTTTTATTTCTTATTCTTTCTCCAGGTTTCTCTTACTACCAAAAAATTCAAAGTAGGAATAACAAGAAGAGAGTGTGAGAAGAAAGTCCAGACAAAGACTGAAATGATGAATTTACGTTTCCAACAATTAAGCATGGTGGGGCTCTGTTATGATGTGCGGGTGTTTTGGGGGAGAGACATGAAGGTTTGAATCTGGTCAAGGGAATCATTTTTTTTAAGACATGCTATATCATCTGATTTACACACAATTGGAAAAATAATCACCTTTCAACGTGACAACGATCCAAAACACTTTTCCAAAATTATGTCTAAATTACCTCGAGTCAAAATAAAGGAACACAATTTTGGAAATTATGATTAGTCCGACTCAAATACTATCGTCTCCCCCATAGAATTAGTATGGGAAGAATTTGATAAAAAATGACCCCCAAAGACTGACGGTGAGCATTTTAAGTGGTTGAAGATTGCTTGGGAAAGTCTGTCATCTACTTTTTGTCAAAAACTGTGCCAATAATTTTTAAGTAGTAATTAATTTGTATTTTTCAGATTTTTTCTAGGTTCCGCTTACAACCAAAAATTTCAAATTTGGTTTCAGCTGTACAGAATACATTTGACTAGATTATGAAAATTTTGTATGAGAATCATTACATTTTGTTTTCACGATTAACCTCTCAGCAGGCCGTTTGAGATTACGTTAAAAGGTTTGATATCTGATTCAGTTCAATGGATTCCTGTAAATAGAACTATTATTCAATTTCGCAAAGACCTACTATACTATCTGGCTTACCCATAATTGGAAGAATCCCCTTTCAACAAGACAAGGATGAAAAAGCTCTCTTAAATTATTCAAAATTACATTGAGGAACAACATTTTAGAGATCAAGACTTAGCAGCCCAATCTCCTGACCTATGTTCAATTGAATTAGTATAGAATGAAGTGGTTACGAATATTCGAATAGAATACCCAACGTGCGTGAGCGCCTTTTCCAGGGATTGAAGAGTGCCATCGGCATTTGTAAATTGTTAGAAAGACTGCTAAAAATTGTTAAAGTAGTAATTAAGACAGATGGTGGTTTTATTGACGAAGAGAAAATATAATGCTGTTGTATGGTATGTCTTATAATTAAGTGCTTATTTTTGTCAAAATAAAATCACTGTAGTTAGTAAAATTTTATCGCTTACTTAAAAAATACAAAAATATCTCGTTTTAAGGTGTTTTTTAAGCAAAGCAGGGTATCCCCAAATTTTTTCCGTAGTGCAGATTTTACTCTTAATTTCAAATATCCATCTCTAAACATCCGGCTATATTGAAAAAATATAACCAATTGTCATCTTTTTATCACATCTACCAGCATATATTATTTCCCTTAATATTCGTCCTGATGATAGCTAATTATTCTCGCTGTAAAATTATTGTACACGCCTACGATAAACCAATATTTACTTCCTGTGCTTTGCGCGGCAAGAAGGCTAAACTGTCAGCAATAATTTCCTTACTCATTACCAGAAATTTCTTTCTGCTTCTACTTTGCTTCAAATTCACACATTACCGTTCTCGAATCCGTTTAACATTGAGTTTGCGCCAATATTTTGATCTCAGCCATGAAGCACACGTCACTGTGCTTCAATAGACTTCTCCCCGAAATCAAAGCATGCCAGCGTCTCATCAAAGCAATGGCCAAAAATTACAGATTATATTTCTCTGCTAATGACGCAGCAGTTTATTGTTGTGACGAAGAAAAAAAATCTGTCGTCTGATTGCTCACTAATAAGATATGCTTCATCATATCCGCCATTGTCAATAAAAAGAAAAAAAAAAAGAAAGAAACAAAACACTCATGATGCAATTCGGCCAATCATTAGTAGCGAAAACAGTGACGTCACGCAAGAAACTACATCATAATGATGTGGGTCGCATGGCAATTAACAGACAGGAACGGGTCGGAAATTGAAGGATGTTGATTGTTCTATCTTACCGGAAGTGCGACTGAAAGTAAAACAACTGTCTATATTTTTGAGATGAAGTATTGCAATTATTTACACTATTTTCATTGTTCGGACTGTTGTCCTCATCTTTGTTGCCATATTAAAGACGTTTTGGCCGTTGTATGCTCCGGCCTTCTTCAGGATCTGTCTGTATTTCTGAGATGAGATATTTGAATTATTTACGCTATTTACATTGTTCAGACTGTTGTCCTCATCTTTATTGCCATACTTACGACGTTTCAGCCGTTGTACGCTCTGGCCTTCTTCAGGATCTGTCTGTATTTCTGAGATGAGGTATTGTAATTATTTACACTATTTACATTGTTCGGACTGTTGTCCTCATCTTTGTTGCCATAGTAAATACGTTTCGGCCGTTGTACGCTCCGGCCTTCTTCAGGATCTGTCTATATTTCTGAGATGAGATATTGTAATTATTTACACTATTTACATTGTTCGGACTGTTGCCTTCATCTTTGTTGCCATAGTAAATACGTTTCGGCCGTTGTACGCTCCGGCCTTCTTCAGGATCTGTCTATATTTCTGAGATGAGATATTGTAATTATTTACACTATTTACATTGTTCGAACTGTTGTCCTCATCTTTATTGCCATATTTACGACGTTTCGACCGTTGTACGCTCCCGACTTCTTCAGGATCTGTCTATATTTCTGAGATGAGATATTGTAATTATTTACACTATTTACCTTATTCAGACTGTTCTCCTCATCTTCGTCGCCATATTTACGACGTTTCGGCCGTACCCTCCGGCCTTCTTCAGGATCCGTCTATATTTTTGAGATGTGGTATTTTAATTATTT
The DNA here is from genome assembly GCA_964036315.1 of Acanthosepion esculentum. Taxonomy (NCBI): domain Eukaryota; kingdom Metazoa; phylum Mollusca; class Cephalopoda; order Sepiida; family Sepiidae; genus Acanthosepion; species Acanthosepion esculentum. Next base: position 7,616,624 of record OZ038519.1, on the reverse strand, counting down.
ACACTATTTACATTGCTCGGACTGTTGTTTTTATCTTTATTGCCATATTCACGACGTTTCGGCCGTTGTACACTCCGATCTTCTTCAGGTTCAACTCATACGTTGTACTCTGAGGACTTCTTCGGGCTTTGTTTATATTTCTGAGATGTCATTATTTAAACCTTTTAAAATCATCAGACATAAGTTGCAACACCTCGTCTCAGAAGTATAGACAGATCCTGGAGAAGGCCGGTGCATATAACGTTCCAGAAAATAATGTGGGTCGCTTGGAAAATTTTATTTTAAATAAAATACCTAACAAACCTATTGTAAATCTAAACTAACGCGTCGTATATAGAGATAGCATTCAAATCTCGAATAAAACTGAAGCTGTGGCCAGTGACGGACAGTCCTGTGACACTAACCTCTTTGGTTGGATGGGTGGTCGCGGTCGATGTCTTGGTCGCAGCTCCAATTGTGTGACACCCACAACCACTCGAGCGTCGATCACTGGACCAATGTGTGACACTGACCTCCCGGTGTCTGATTAGATTCGGTATCAGCTTTGTCGTGCTCAGCTCGCCTCCAACGTCTGGTCACCGAAGTGACTGCTTTGCTCTCTAGTCTAACCTACCCACGTTGTGATTTGATCTTAGGTAGACGAAATCAATCAGGCGTCGGGCTGTAGTGCAAGCTGAATCCGGGGTGAAGGTGATACCGCACAAGGGTATGTAAAAGAAAAATAATGAAACAAACTCAAGAGGTTCAAATGTGTTGAGAAATAACAATTATCTTTATATCTGTCTGTTGAATACAGGAGTGCGTCTCTCTCCCAGACCGCTTCTATGGATTCGTGACACTTTTTGCGTTTCTTAAGCGAGTTCTGATATCTTAAGTTATTTTTCAATAAAACTGCTTTTGCTATCTTAAGTAGATATTCATTAAAACTTACTTTTGGTGTCTTAAGTTGATCTTCATTAAAACTTGCTTTTGGTATCTTAAGTCGATATTCAGTAAAACTTGCTTTCGGTGGGAAGTCTAAGTCGGAAGACGTGGAATTCTTGGCCACCTCCTGCGAGGTGCTATTCTCCGAGCATCGCTGTCTCTAGAACTAACTTCGACTGGAACTGGAACGGGAACTCAACTCAAAAATAAGAACTGATTTACAGTAATGCCCTTATATACGAACGTCCCCGGGCGTACAGCCCGGGGACGTTCGTATATAAGGACGCCGACCACACCCCGGTGTGGGACCGGACGTGGTTTGGCTTCCTCGATAAATCTCGATTCCCAACAAGAATTCTCTTTGTCTTCGGAGAGAAAAGTTTATCACTTAATTATATATATATATATATATATATATATATATATATATATATATATATATATATATATATATATATATATATATATATATATATATATATATATATATAGGGTGCCCATAAAGTTCGTGTGCAATTTTAAAAATGTATAACTTTATTTGTATTTGCGTTAGAAATAATCTGTAAAAAATGTTATAAAGTTTAATGTACCTAGTTTTAATTATAGCTAAAATAACTAATGTGATTTCAGGCATTACTGTAAATCAGTTGGCAAATGTTTTAAAAGATTTATAACTTTATTTGTATTTGCGATAGAAAAAATCTGTAAAAAATGTTATAAAGTTTCATGTACCTAGTTTTAAGTATAGCTAAAATAACTAATGTGATTTCAGTCATTACTGTAAATCAGTTGGCAAATGTTTTAAAAGATTTATAACTTTATTGGTATTTGTGATAGAAATAATCTGTAAAAAATGTTATAAAGTTTAATGTACCTAGTTTTAAGTATAGCTAAAATAACTAATGTGATTTCAGGCATTACTGTAAATCAGTTGGCAAATGTTTTCCGTGAACTGCAAAATCGTATTACCCTTTGTATTGCTAATGATGGAGGACATGTGGAAACTTAAAGAAAATTTCAATAAACCCTCAAAAGATATAGATTTACTTCTTTTTAATCCTTTTTAGAAATTATTTCTATCGTTAATATAAGTAAAGTTATAAATTTTTTAAAGTGCACACAAACTTTCTGGATACCCTGTATATATATATATATATATATATATATATATATATATATATATATATATATATATATATATATATATATATATATATATATAAAGAAATATAGTTTAATGTATGCTATATTTATGGGATAGAGTGTTCAATATCAAAGATAGAGCGTATGTTAACATAAAAGTGGACATTAAAGTCAACAGTCAGGCCTGATGATTGCGTTTAGCATGAAAACAGTCTGTGGCCTCTTAGTGCTGGCTTCAATGTTCACTCATTTTTTGTACATTGGCAGGCTCTACATAAGTTAATTACGACACGGTGATCTTTTTGTCATAGACGATGCCCAACTGACTCTTCTATATTGTGGCGTCGACAAAATCAAAAACAGACAACGCGCATGCGTGAAATTAAAAATATAAAATGGCGACAATTTATTCATCACATCCTGTATATATCTGAGCTAGATATTTTTAAATTTTTTTATCATTTCTTACTACTGTTGTCCTTTATTCACCTGAGATTTGTCTAATATACTAATATCAATTTTCATTGAAATGCACAAGATGTCGTCGTCTTTTGTTTGTCAGGATATTTTTTTCTTTTAGTTGCAGCTATCTGAAGTGGGAGGAAATGTTTTGCTTGTTTTTTTTTTCAGCTATTGTTAATTGTATTTTTCTAAAACCGTCTGTTCTGTTTTATATTTTATGTTCTAGTTGTCTGGAATGTTGAATTTAAAATTTTGTTTTCTTTTGCAGTTCTCCATTTTCGACCGTGCGATGAAATCCAATGTTCCCCAGAAACCATTTCTTTCTTGTTTTGTTTTTTTTTATTTTTCCGGTTCCATTTTGTTCAATGTTTTTATTTAAACAAGTTGCAAGAATCTCACAGTTCTTCCTATTCACCCAGCAACCGTTTTGCATCTTATCTTATAAATGAAATATTTTGACATACAAATGTTTAACGTTTTAAAAGTGTTTCGGACAAGAAAGTTTAATTCGACAATAGATATATCCTCTACGCATATGATTTCGGGTAAAGAATATAGTGTCATAGCCAAGAAATAAGAGAAGTTGCACCAAAGGTTATTACTGATTGAATCTGCCAAGTTTTATAAAAGAATGGTGTAGCTTGTCTGTTAAACATCTCTAAAGCGTTCGACACGGTTTAAATATCATTATTGAATAGGTATGTTATTCGTTTGGAGGAAAAATGTATCCATTTCCAACCTCGCTAGAGTATTCAGGACACTCCACAATACCTGACTGACCTTGACTTTGCCGATGACCTTGCATTAATTTCTCAATGTATCAAGGATACGTAATCCTTGCTGCAATCACTCGAGCAAGCCGCGAACCAGGTTAGGTCTCTATAGCAAATTTAAGACTGAATATATCACAACCTCCCCTGAAGCATCCGAGTTGAAGTCACTTAATAATACATCCATCAAAAGAGGACTTCAAATAACTTGGATCTCACATAATAGCTGGCCACTCGCTGATACCCGTCTATGCAGATAGGTGGAGATATAACGGTTATCCCTAGACTTGAACAGGTTAAGACTGTATGAATCAAAATTATAAGAATGTATCAAGAATGCAGAATCCTTGCTGCAATCACACGAGCAATCAGCGAACCAGGTTAGGTCTCTATTGCAATGTGAGTAAGACAGAATACATCACAACCTCCCCTGAACCATCCGGGGTTGAAGCCACTCAATCATACATTCAAACAAACGAATTAAGGACTTCAAATATCTGTGAGGGGGAACACAGGTGTATGCAGATTCATTACATCACCTGCTCTATGATCTATGATATGGAATTGTAATGAAAGCAGTGATGTCACCTACTCTGAATCCATCATAAAACTGCAGGATAGGGAATTAGTAAAGTCTTTTTTACAGTGAGATTCACCCTGTACAAGGCCTAAGACCCACTCGAGATAGAGGCTTATAGAGTAAGAGGCATAGTTTATGGGAATAAATGCGGATAGATTATCCCTAGACATGAATAGGTTAAGATTGTAGTATGTATCAAAATTATAAGAATGTATAAAGAATACAAAAACATTGCTGCAATCACTGGAGCAAGCAGCGAATCAGGTTAGGTCTCTGTTGCAATGTGAGTAAGACCGAATATATAAACAAAAATCTCTTGAACTATCAGAGTTGAAGTCACTCAATACTAAATCCATCAAAGTGTTGAGGACTTCAAATATCTTGGATCTCACATAATAACTCGCCACTCACTGATACCCGTTACTAGAGATAACCGTTAGCTCTCCACCTGTCTTCGTCTATGGGGACAGGTGGAGATCTGACAGTTATCCCTAGATTTGAACAGGTTAAGATTGTAGTATAGTATGCCTTGTCTTTATTGCAACGTGAGTAAGACAGAATACATCACAACCTCCCCTGAACCATCCGAGTTGAAGTCACTCAATAATACATCCATCAAAAGCGTTAAGGACTTCAAAATCTTGGATCTCACATAATAGCTGGCCACTCGTTGATACCCGTCTATGCAGATAGGTGGAGAGATAACGGTTATCTCTAGACTTGAACAGGTTCAGATTGTATGAATCAAAATTATAAGAATGTATATAATGTGCAGAATCCTTGCTGCAATCACTCGAGCAAGCAGCGAATCAGGTTAGGTCTCTATTGCAATGTGAGTAAATCTGAATACATCATAACCTCCCCTGAACGATCCCAGTTGAAATCACACAATACCACATCCATCAAAAGTGTTAAGGACTTCAAATATCTTGGATTTCACGTAACAGATTCCCCCAAAAGACTTCAACATCCGCAAAGCTCTTGCATGGGACGCGTGTAACAAACTTTACAAGATTTGGCGCTCGAACCTTCCATCCTCCTTAAAAGTCCTAACCTTTTGAACATTGATAAAAAAAAAAGTCCTACCCTATGGATCAGTAACTTGGACATTATCTAATTGTCACGAAATCCGATTGGATGGAATATATCTACTTAGAAAATGTCAAAACATCAGTTGGCGATCCCATGCAACGGTTAACACAAGTGACAGAGAACTGAGACCAATCTCTCTTAAGTTCAAAGAAAAAAAAGGTTGCTGTTCTCTGGCCAATGTCACCGATTGTCATTGGAGTTTCGACCAACCATAGAAAGGGCAAAGGATGATGATGATGATGATGATGATGATGATGATGATGATGATGATGATGATGATGATGATGATGATGATGATGATGAAATTTACCTGGCCATTTAAAAACGATTAAAGTTCGCCGGCCACTGCCACCGAGCGACAGGGAAATCGTTTCATCTTTCTCCTATGCCATCCTTCTGGAAGTGTTTTGCGAAAATTGACTCCACCAGACAACATCGCTCGGTACTGAAGGATGGACAATCTCCTCACAGATGAAGAAGAGTCTTGAGGCAAGAGAAACAAAGAAAAGAGTACTGAACTGTTATGTAATATCAGTCCTCCTATATGGCAGTGAATGCTGGACAATCTCCTCACAGATGAAGAAGTGACTTGAAGCAAGAGAAACAAAGAAAAGAGTACTGAACTGTTATGTAATGTCAGTCCTCCTATATGGCAGTGAATGCTGGACAATCTCCTCACAGATGAAGAAGAGACTTGAAGCAAGAGAAACAAACAAAATAGTAATGAACTCTTATGTAATATCAGTCCTCCTATATGGCAGTCAATGCTGGACAATCTCCTCACAGATGAAGAAGAGACTTGAAGCAAGAGAAAAAAAGAAAAGAGTACTGAACTGTTATGTAATATCAGTCCCCCTATATGGCAGTAAATGCTGGACAATCTCCTCACAGATGAAGAAGAGACTTGAAGCAACCGAAACAAAGAAAAGAGTAATGAACTGTTATGTAATATCAGTTCTCCTATATAGCAGTGAATGCTGGACAATCTCCTCACAGATGAAGAAGAGACTTGAAGCAAGAGAAACAAAGAAAAGAGTACTGAACTGTTATGTAATATCAGTCCTCCTATATGGCAGTGAATGCTGGACAATCTCCTCACAGATGAAGAAGAGACTTGAAGCAAGAGAAACAAAGAAAAGAGTACAGAACTGTTATGTAATATCAGTCCTCCTATATAGCAGTGAATACTGGACAATCTCCTCACAGATGAAGAAGAGACTTGAAGCAAGAGAAACAAAGAAAAGAGTACTGAACTGTTATGTGATATCAGTCCTCCTAGATGGCAGTGAATGCTGGACAATCTCCTCACAGATGAAGAAGAGACTTGAAGCAAGAGAAACAAAGAAAAGAGTACTGAACTGTTATGTAATATCAGTCCTCCTATATGGCAATGAATGCTGGACAATCTCCTCACAGATGAAGAAGAGACTTGAAGCAAGAGAAACAAAGAAAAGAGTACTGAACTGTTATGTAATATCAGTCCCCCTATATGGCAGTAAATGCTAGACAATCTCCTCACAGATGAAGAAGAGACTTGAAGCAACCGAAACAAAGAAAAGAGTAATGAACTGTTATGTAATATCAGTTCTCCTATATAGCAGTGAATGCTGGACAATCTCCTCACAGATGAAGAAGAGACTTGAAGCAAGAGAAACAAAGAAAAGAGTACTGAACTGTTATGTAATATCAGTTCTCCTATATGGCAGTGAATGCTGGACAATCTCCTCACAGATGAAGAAGAGACTTGAAGCAAGAGAAACAAAGAAAAGAGTACAGAACTGTTATCTAATGTCAGTCCTCCTATATGGCAGTGAAAGCTGGACAATCTCCTCACAGATGAAGAAGAGACTTGAAGCAACCGAAACAAAGAAAAGAGTAATGAACTGTTATATAATATCAGTTCTCCTATATGCCAGTGAATGCTGGACAATCTCCTCACAGATGAAGAATAGACTTGAAGCAACTGAAACAAAGAAAAGAGTACTGAACTGTTATGTAATATCAGTTCTCCTATATGGCTGTGAATGCTGGACAATCTCCTCAAAGAAAAGAGACAAGTACCAGGAATATGATTCTCCAGAATGATGTTGAGGATAACATGAAACAAACACGTAAGCAAGGACGAAATTTTACAAAAAAAAAAAAAAAAATAGATCAATTGATAAAAATTACAGGAACTGATTCCAGATAGTTGAGTTTTCTAGGGTACATAATGAGGAAAGAAGTCTTGGAAAATCTGATACTCACAGGACAGGTTGAATGTCAAAAAAACAGTGTATATAACCGCATAATCTACTTAGTGGAAATAACTTTAGGGGAGATAGCACAATGGCAGAATTTATTAAAACTAGAAGGAACAGGAAATTGCGGAGAGCCATTATTGCCTATGTCCTGAAGGGACACGGCACATAGAAGAAGAAGAAGAAGAAGAAGAAGAAGAAGAAGAAGAAGAAGGAGAAGGAGAAGAAGGGAAGAAGAAGAAGAAGAAGAAGAAGAAGAAGAAGAAGAAGGGAGACAAAACTGTATCTAACATTTTGACTCACGAACCTACGTACACCTTTTTTAAAATTCGTGGAAACTAAAAATATAAATTTTTTACATATATTTTACAAGATATTAAAAATAACAGGGTATTTGAAATTTGTAGCCTTGACTGTAGTCCAGTCTAGGAGAACGTGATTTGATTTATAACCGCTGAGAACGTGATTTGTTTTATAACCGCTGAGAATCAACAAGGAAGATATCCATTATCCTTCTCAAGAATTAATGTCACTAGAAAACCTTGATCGCCTACATGCTGAATCAATATTTATTTCAACAAAGATGTCTTTACCTACTAAATATCCTATCAACCCAGGAAATAGATTTAAACTTGGTCAAACCAAATTAGTTTGCTAGTTATCGTGACAGGGTTTCGTGAGTAATCGAATGAGCCATTTAATAAAACTAGCGTAATTCAATCAGGATGAGATAGTGATTCTAATCAGTGTTTCGAAATTCAATGTAACCTGTGAGGATGCCTCATCTGCATTATTCGAAGGCTTGAGGGAGAAGGGATTATATATGTGATACAGACGGCAATGGATTGAATATGCCACGGTAACAGATTCATGGAGATCCACTGTTCGCCTAGCAGAAGACACAGTGTCAAGATTGTCATTAGCGTCGTGATAGAATTGGAAATATCTCAGTGTAAATTAGCGGTGCGCGTGACTCGAAGGTCTACAAACAGGAATTTCGAGGTGCGGAATCTTATCAATTCTGAGAGAAATCCAAGACTTCTGTGATCGGTTTGGGATTAGAATTGGCATTGCAATGGAAAGTATGGCATGAAGTCCGTAGCTAAGAAAGTCAGTTCAATATGTCCTGCTAGGCAAAATTTCTTGCCAGAATCTATTTTACATACTGTAATTCCCCATGTATAATACGCCCTCATGGATAATACGCACCCCTAAAATTGTGCTGAAAGTATGGGCAAATGCCTCTACTCATGAATAATACGCACCAATCAAATGCAATAAATTGTACATCTCCAATTTCATTACAGCCAAAGAAAATGGTTTTAAACATAATAATAATATTCTAATTTAGTTTTATGAAAATTCTTATTTTATTTTACGGCAATTTTTAGAGATTTTTTGTAGTTGTGCATAATACGCACCCCTGATTTTGCTTAATATTTTTAGGAAAAAAGCGTATTATACATGGGGAATTACGGTATTTATAAGGCTACTATATGGCCTAGCTTTGGAATTGCTAGATGTAACCGTACGTTCTATGCTAACAGCTTGTTTTCTCGCACTTCTAGATTGTTGAATTCACTTCTTGCTTCATAGTCAACAATGACCTTCAAAATTTAAAAGCAATCTCAATCGCTATCTTCTGTCTTCTTAATTCCTTTTCTTTTATTGTCCTCTCTCCTTAATAGTAATTTTTCTCATATTCTCTAACATTCAGTAACCCCTTGCATCTTAGTGGCTTTATTGCCTTTGATCTTCAAAAATTGAAATGCAATGTCAATCGTTATCTTCTGTCTTCTTAATTGTTGTTCTTTATTGTCCTCTCTCCTTAATAGTAATTTTCTCATATTCTCTAACATTCAGTAACCCCTTGCATCTTAGTGGCTTTATTGCCTTTGATCTTCAAAAATTGAAATGCAATCTCAATCTTCATCTTCTGTCTTCTTAATTCTTGTTCTTTTATTGTCCTCTCTCCTTAATAGTAATTTTTCTCATATTCTCTAACATTCAGTAACCCACTTGGCATCTTCGTGGATTTATTGCCTTTTAGTATTCAAAAATTTCAACATAATGTCAATCGTTATCGTCTGGCTTCTAATTCCTGTTCTTTTATTCTTCTCTATCCTTAATAGTGTTTTTTATCATATTCTCTAATACACAGTATCTTCTTGCGTCGTAGTGGTTTTATTGCCTTCTTTGTGGTGAAATTATTATAAAAATCTCAAGTGCTTAATTCACAAGCAATCTTGAAATATAAAAATAGATTCAGATATCGTCTTCTATTTGCCGCTCCTTCTCCCATGCGTGGCTCTCAACTTTCTATCTTGTGTAGCTCTTAGTAGATTGTTCTTCTCTTAACCCACATGATGGTCCTCAATCTATTCACGCAAGCGTTTTCGGGGTTACTATTCTTTCATTATATAGTAGAACATTATCACATAACGAAAAACTGTCTGATATATGCTTATCTTTTCCAGCAATTCTTGTTTTCCTTTATAAATTCGTCATTCACTGCTTCGTTTCTTATTTCCTGTAATGTGAAGGGGAGGTTTCGAATTGTACTACATAATGATGTTCTAATATCTTCCTCATATCGTAGAGCTGCAATTACGGAATCTTCTAATGGCTCCGTTTTCTTTGGTATTAGTCTCGAAAGACCATCTGCATGCCCGATTTTGTTTGATGGAAGATACTCCAATTTAAAGTTGTAGTTCAATAAAAGTGTACCCCATCTCAGCAATCTATTCGCAGTGTAGACAGCTAGACCTTTTTTATCCAAATATTGTCAATAACGGCTTGTGGTCTGTCTGTAAGGTGAAAAATCTACCGTAAATATATCTGTGGAATCTCGTAACCGCAAAAATAATCCCAGCGTTTCTTTTCCGATTTGCGAGTAATTTTGTTCGGCTGGTAGCAATGTTCTTGACGCATGCGTGATCGGTTTTAGTGTCCCATCCGGCATTTTATGAAGTATACATGCCCCAACACCATAGGCACTCGCGATTATTATTTCCAATTTTGGGTCATAATGCGCTAAAAATAAATCTGCTGTTACAGTCTTAATGATTTTGTCAAAATATTTTTAACATTCATCTGACCATTCTCAAACTGTTTCCTTCTTCAACAGTTCATTTAGGGGTGCGCGTAATTTGTGCATGTTAGGAATAAATTCTTGACAGTAATTTACTAAGCCCAAGAAGCTTTGTAATTTGGCTACATTTTTTGGAGCCGACATTTTTTTTATTGCCGTGGCCTTTTCTGGGTCTGGTTGTCTTCCTTCTTCGTCAATAATATGGCCCATATATTTTATTTCATTCATAAAGAAATCACATTTGTTTTCTTTTACCTTAAACCCGTAGTTTTGTGTTCGCCTGAAAACCTCTTGAACGTGTTCCCAGTGATGTTCAATATTTTATCAGGATGTCATTAAGGTATGCAATCGTGAAATCCAATCAGCCTAGCATAGTGTCCATTATTTGCTGAAATATCGCCGGCGCAACCTTGACCCCGAATGGTAATCTCTGGAACTTATATAACCCTTTATGTGTGTTTATGCACAACAACCTTTGAGCTTTCCTCATCTACTGGTACTTGTAGGTATGCTTCGCTCAATCTATCTTTGAGAAAAATTTCACATCGGTTTAACTTTGTGAAAACTTCCTCTGGACTAGGGAGAGGATAGTGATAATCCTTAATCGCTGCATTCAATCCCGCCGAGAAATCAGCGCATACTCGTATCGCACCTGATTTCTTTTTTACGGAAACCGTAGGTGCGGCCCATTGACTGTATTCCACCTTAGTCAATATACCGGTTTTCACGAGTCTATCCAACTCTTGGTCTATTTTTTCTAATGATGCGAACGGTACATTTCTTTTCGTCTTGAAAATGGGTTGTACATTTTCTTTTAGTTCGATTTTGGTCGCCATTTTTTACACCTCCCGAGGCCTGCTGAAAATTTCTGCATCCAGTCACTTCCAAATAAATGTTCCGTATTTTTTAGAACATATATTTTTAATCTTTTGGTCATTCCGTTGAATGTCATATTTGTATTAACTTCTCCCTCAAATTTGATATTTCTCCAGTTACCGACCTGGCTATTTTATCGGTTCTCAACATGGTTGGTTTGTTTAATTTCTTCCACGTCTGTAAGTTAATAATGGTTAATCTGATCCGGAATCCAATTGTAGTCTGATTTTTTGTATTTTTATCTCATCCTCGTCGCCATTGTTATGGTCCGAGGTTAGGACCAAGGAAGAACAACACGAACACAAGAGTAGAAATAACAAAGATATATTACACAGAATAATAATACAAGATGTGGAAGGTGTTAGTATGACTGTTAGTTTGGTTTAGAGTGAACTACTATTGGCTCGACTCGTTCCGCCTCGACTCGTTCCGTCTCGACTCGTTCCCCCGTCTCTCTTGAGAGGCGCAGTCTTTATAGTGTCAGGAAGAGTTCATTATGTCGTTACAGGTAAGATCCCATAACATATATATATATATATATATATATATATATATATATATATATATATATATATATATATATTAGTATTTTTCTTAATCAACATGATGGTCTTGCACAGGTTATTGTGCCTTGTAATGATAGATAAGATAAATAGATATATGACATCATCATAATTATCAGCACCATCAGCATCAGCATCTTGACTCTTTGGCTACTAAGAAATTGATTCGAGGAATGGAAAGGATTAAAACAAAGACAACAAAGATATAGTTGAACATATATATATATATATATATATATATATATATATATATATATATATATATATATGTCATTCGAACTGTATCACAGCTCCTCAGTGCGACTAGACATCCGAATGCCTCAAGCCAGGATTGAAACTCAACTAATTTGGTATCAGACAGAGCTATATTCACTCGGTAGAGTTACACAACTAAATCAAGCGTATTGTTTTTACAAATGTAAACAAATGCCAATCAACCAAAGTGCTCCATTCATTTTACTGAAGAGCTTTGCATTAGTGCAGGTGGCTGTTGTTTATAGAATTAGCTTATCACTCAACAGTGCTCAATTGAAATGTATTTCCAGAGCTAAATTATGTCATTCACAGACAGTACTGTTTCGCTGTATCACAGCTCCTCAATGCGACTAGACTTTCGAATGCCTCAAGCCACGATTGAAACACAACTAATTTGGTGTCAGCCAGAGCTATCTTCACTCGGTAGAGTTACACAACTAAATCAAATATATATATATATATATATATATATATATATATATATATATATATATATATAGATAGATAGATAGATATATAGATGGATAGATAGATAGGAACAGAGATTGATAGAAACACCCTGAGATAGATAGATAGACAGATATTAACAGACAGATGAATAGGGAGCTAGATAGATATGAACAGAGTATACTAGCAAGTCACAGATATCTAAGTAGATAGATAGATAGATAGATAGATAGATAGATAGATAGGGGACAATTGCATCGATCTAGAAATGGATTTCAGCAATTGCCTTGATAAATGCATAGCCTGCAAAAGTGACATGTTTACAAGCGACAGTCATTATATAAGCATGAAACTGCCTCCTGCAAGATATATGTAAATATGGAATTCATCCGTTTACAAAAAAACTCTCCCCATAATTGAAAAAGTTTGAGTTATAATAATTACTAGTCGTAAATCAAAAAATAAAAAAATGTTTCTCTTTAAGGATATATTTTATTTCTAAAGAGAAAACAAGTCGAATAATTCGATGGGAATAGTTTTTATTTAATTGCAGTCATAAAATGTTTCTTCGTTATTCCTGCCTGAAGTTAAAATAAACTTAAGTAGGAAGCAGACATTTTATGTTGCAGTTGAAAAGAATTACCAAAACATTCTTCTTCTTCTTCTTCTTCTTCTTCTTCTTCTTCTTCTTCTTCTTCTTCTTCTTCTTCTTCTTCTTTACCTTCCCCTCCTCCTCCTCCTCCTCCTCTTCTTCTTCTTATTTTCCCCCTTCCTCTTCCTCCTCCTCCTCTTCTTCCTCTTCCTATTTTCTTCTTCTTCCTCTTCTTCTTCCTCTTCTTTTTTTCCTTCTTCCACCTCCTCCTCTTCTTGTTCTTCTTCTTGTTCTTCTTCTTCCTATTTTCTTGTTGTTGTTGTTGTTGTTGTTGTTCTTCTTCTTCTTCTTCTTCTTCTTCTTCTTCTTCTTCTTGTTTCCTCCTTCCTCTTCCTCCTCCTCTTCTTCTTCCTCTTCTTGTTCTTCCTCTTCCTATTTTCTTCTTCTTCCTCTTCTTCTTCCTCTTCTTCTTCCTCTTCCTTCTTTTCTTCTTCCTCTTCTCCTTCTGTTTTCTTCTTCCTCAACCTACCCCTCCTCCTCTTCTTCCTCTTGTTCTTTCTCTTCCTATTTTCTACTTCACCTCTTCTTCATCCTCTTCCTCCTTTTCTTCTTCCTCTTCTTTTTTCCTTCTTCATCTTCCTCTTCTTCGTCTTCCTCCTTTTCTTCTTCCTCCTCTTCTCATTCTTTTTTCCTTCTTCCTCTTCCTCCCCCTCCTCTTCTTCTCCCTCTTCTTGTTCTTTCTCTTCCTTTTTTCTTCTTTTTTGTCCCTCCTCCTCCTCCTCTTCTTCTTCTTCTTCTTCTTCTTCTTCTTCTTCTTCTTCTTCTTGTGCCGTCTCCCTTCTGGACGTTGACGATCATATCTCTCCACAGGTTCGCATTCCTCCCCAGATTTCTAAGAAACAATCGTAGAATCCAAACGACGTTCATCTTTAACCCTTTTTAAAGTCTCCTCCCATAAAATGATCAAATATATATTAGCGTGTCCGGGTAAAAATAAATAAATTTTGAAGGCTCACTCCAGAAAATGATCAACCATATTTTCCTTCCTTCAAATAAATATTTAAAAAATTGGGAAAAATATTTATTAATCAGGAAACATAAGAGTGTGATAAAATTTAATTTATAGACTTTTCGAGGCTGATTTCTCGGCAGTAAAAGAATTGGTATTTTAGCAAATGTTTAATGCTTCTGTTACATTCCTCCTGCAAAGAATTCTTCAATTCTGCCTGTTTTTCATATCTTCTTCGATGATCAAATTTTTAAGTAGAGTACTCAGGAATTAAACTCATTCTTCTATCGAAACTTTCAATCAGAGTTTGGTAATGATCCGTAGAAGATAAAAGTGTTTTCTTTCATGATATTTAACAGTATTAAGCACCCGCGCACGCACACGCCCACACACACGCACACAAACACACACATATATATATATATTCATATATATATATATATATATATATATATATATATATATATATATATATATATATATAATAGATAGTGTTGTGGGGCAGACCCTTTTGCACAAGATGGACTCTTCCAAAGTATACTTATACAGACAGAGAGAATATCTGCTGGTTGAGATACGTTGCCAGAAGTAATATAGTGGAGAAACCTCAAGAAGGTTTTCAAATGATTATATGAGCACAAAAGAGACATTGTAAAAGAGAACATATTAAACGCGTTACTTATTCACCATAATGAGGCTGACTACAATTCTGGCATAAAAACACAATCAATTAAAAGAGAAAATAATTGATTAAGACAAATATGTTTCGAACGTGTTTTCATCGCTAGATCACTGATAGTAAATTTGTGTCCAGGTTCTTACAACTTTTCACCATTTCTGGCAGATCTTCTATTATCACAATGTGCTGCTTTTAATAACAAAGATGAAGAAAACAGGGGGAAAAAAAGAATCTAAATGAAACTGGCTCGATTATAGACCGAAAGTATATTATATAAAAAAAAAACAAACATAAAACACAACGTTCGAAAATATTTTCAAAATTAAAAATTATGAACATCTCTGTCAAAATAAACCTTCTGATGAAGTCCCAAGGGACGAAACGTCTCTCACGAAAACTTTTTCCACTTTTTCATATATCTTTACTGCAAAACCGTTCCTGATATATAAAACTTATATCTCGTTATCCCATATATAGAGGGTGCGATGGATAAATTGTCGTTAAAACGACGCCGAAATGAAAATAACATTGGCATCTCATTTTATATTTACCAGAATTATACAAAAATATCTTTAAATACTAAAGAGTAAATTTATTCAATAAAATCGCCATTGGTTTCAACCACGGCCTCCAGATGACTTCGGAATCTCCTACAACTCTTCTGGACGGTCTCCTTGTATAAGTTGGTGAATGCTGCCATAATCCTTTCACGCTTTCATTCAGTTCATCTTTGGTATTACAAGGAATTTTGTTGGTCTCTCGTTCAACTGTGCCCCCCATATAATAATCAAGGCGTATCAGATTTAAATAGCACAGAAAACTTTGATAAAACGTAAAAAAAATAATATGAATCTATTCATCTTTATAAGCACAGCCATCTTTTTTCTTCCTATAAAGAAAAGATAATTGGCTTTATGAATATTATAACATAAACCATATTAATATTTTCTCAGCGAGAATTAAAAAAAAACAAAACAATTCCTTTATATAAAATTAAAATTCCTCACCTCAGATTCGTAAAATGAAGCAAAACATGCTTTAATAAAACAATTCTTTATCCATAATTAAATATGACGGAATTATAAATTAACCGTTCGAAAATATTTGTTTAGCGGCATAACAGCAACTCCATGGGTCATTTAATGTCGAAATCTTACACAATTTTATGGCTTCAGCTAAATAGATTTTGAATAAAATTCTATGCCTTCAACTACAGATAAAATGAAGTATTCGTAATTTTGCTCAATTCGTGGGGAATCAATTCTATATTAATCTGGATATATGAACTGATCCCCCACTTTGTGGTCACATTAATTTCTATACATTTCTTTTCCAGAGAATGTAAATAAATCTAAAAGACATGCCTGTGTAGCTAATCAGTATTTCATTGATCGATTGATTCGTTTTCTATGGCTTATCAACAAACAATTATAATGTGGATATAAATGGGGGATCAATTCTATATTACAATCCATATGTAAACTAACCCCTCACTTTGTGGCCACAAATAGTTTCTATCCATTTCTATTCCAGACAATGTAAATAAATCTAAAAGACATGCCCGTGTAGCTAATCAGTATTTCATTGATCGATTGATTCGTTTTCTATGGCTTATCAACAAACAAGAAATTATAAAGTGGATATAAAGTGGGGGATCAATTCTACATTACAATCTATAAAAAAACTGATCCCTCACTTTGTGGCCAGATAAGTTTCAATACATTTCTATTCCAGAGAATGTAAATAAATCTAAAAGACATGCCTGTGTAGCTAATCAGTATTTCATTGATGGATTCGTTTTTTTCGGCTTATCAACTGGTTGCTGGTTATTTAAAGCCAGAAAATAATATTACATTAGAATAATCTTTTTTGCGATAATAATGATATAGTGATAATAGCCTTACTAATTAACCCATAGCTATGGGGAGAAGAGGTGGATTCATGCCTTTTTCAAGGGTATTTGCTCATAAGTAATTTTGTGTCGACATTCTATAGAGACGTGGCTGTGATTGATTTTTTTAGCGGCATATCAACAACTCTATGGGTCATTTAATACCGAAATCTAAATAGCTTGCACGCAATTTTATGGCTTAATCTATAGATATTTTGGTACACAATTTTATACATTTAGGGTAAATGTGTTGTTTATATATATATATATTGAAGTAATTTAGTATATGAATTTAATTGTCAGTGTGCTGCTGGTTATGTGGGGCGTACAACTTGCATTTGGAGACTAGAATTAATCAACATGTACCTTCTAAAATACGACTTGGCAAGATAGATAAAATGTGTTATCTTCCCTCTACAAATATGGAATCGGCTATTGCTCAACATCTAGTAGAGAATATAGCCTGTGCCAAGTCGTATACGAACGAGTGGTTCAAAATTATTCACATAGCTGGTTCCAACAATAATTTGAAGATTTTGGAATCAGTCTGTATAGGATTGCGGAAACGTTCTCTCTGTCGGCAAAAGGAATTTGTGAAGTCTCTTAATTTGTTGGGGGATATTTTATTTTAACTGACCCTCGCTAATTATTTACACGCAATTTCCCCTCCTCACGTTATAAGTATATATACTTATATGTCTTTTTAGCGTACCCCCATTTTTGCTCTTCATTTTCGTTGATGTACTTTTCGTTTAATTTATCAATTTTCCAACGATTTTCTCCTGATGAGATGTTGGTTGAAAGGCCTTAGAGACTATTACCATTAATAAATTCCTTGTTTTTAAAATAGTATATATATATATATATATATATATATATATTTTAAAATATGTGTAATTTGGCAGCAACTTTTCTTTCAAACATGTAGTGTTGAATGTTAAAGACAACATAGTCTTACATATTTTCTTTTGAATTTTCTCATATTCTCTAATGAGACTTTTTATTTGAAAATAGTTTCGAAATATGTATTATCCATACGATGACCTAGCGCTTTCGAACATCATTGTTCATCTTCAGGGTCAATATTTTAGTCAAAATTTATATATATATATATATATATATATATATATATATATATATATATATATATATATATATATATGTATATATATATATATATGTATATATATATGAAGAAATATAGTCTGAAGATGTGCTATGTTTATGGGATAAAGTGATCAATATCAGAGATAGACCGTGTGTAAATATAAAAGTGAACATGGAAGTCAACACTTAGAGGCGACAGTCTGTTTCATGCTAGATGCAATCGTCAGGCCACGATGATTGCGTCTAGCATGAAACAGACTGTCGCCTCTAAGTGTTGACTTCTATGTTCACTTTTATATTTATATATATATATATATATATATATATATATATATATATATATATATATATATATATATATGCCGTGGAGAATATAAACTCAGGGTCTAATATGTTTTGATATAAACCTATTATTTTGGTTTGATTGTTTCTGTTTACTGGCATATCAACTCATTTATGGGTTATGTAATGCCGAAATCTAAATATGAAAATTAAATCGTTATAATTAATTCAAGATATTATTTCATGATTAAATTACTTGGCTGAATTATTTTACCAAATAATCTGATGAAATCAAACGGAAGGAAAAAATGTTTTTCCTGGCAATAAATTAGATTAATTATAGCAAACTTTTTTTTTTTTAATTTTCTAAATGTTTTGAAAACATGTTCTCAGTTTTACTACAAAATGCATAGTTGATCCTTTTAATATAAAATATATTGTTCAAAATTCTACGCTGAAATGTTTTGCAAGACATTTTATTCTCAAATATATTGTTAATAATTTTACTATAAAATGTATTGTAGGTAATTTTACTACAAAATTTATTGTACTCATTTTATTCTCAAATATATTGTTAATAATTCTATCTATATTTCTGAGATGAGGTATTATGTACACTATTTACATTATTCGGACTATTGTCCTCATCTTTGTCGCCATATTTATTGCAACGTTTCGGCCTTTCAGTATCTGTCTATATTTCTGTGATGAGGTATTATGTACATTATTTACATTATTCGGACTATTGTCCTCATCATTGTTGCCATATTTATTACAACGTTTCGGCCTTTCAGTATCTGTCTATATTTCTGAGATGAGGTATTATGTACACTATTTACATTATTCGGACTATTGTCCTCATCATTGTTGCCATATTTATTACAACGTTTCGGCCTTTCAGTATCTGTCTATATTTCTGAGATGAGGTATTATGTACACTATTTACATTATTCGGGCTATTGTCTTCATCTTTGTCGCCATGTTTATTACAACGTTTCGGCCGTTGTACGCTCCGGCCTTCTTCAGATGGTTGGAATGTCGAACTGAACCCTTTATTTCGCTCACTAATCTTAGCTTGATTTTTCCACTTCCCCTCGTGTTACATATAGAGAGAACAGGAAAATCAGTTCGACATTCCAACCACCTGAAGTAGTTAAGTTCCAAGGATCCGACAGACAGACAGCAGTGCATATAATTTGATATAATGGTTAAATATTTGTGCCGAACTAACCACACTTTTTGAAAAGCCGAATACAGTGACTTAGTGTACTACATGCTACAAAGTCCCCAAACGACACTCCTATACCAGTTGCTATCCGAGTCTACAGAACCCAGTCTATTCTGCTATTTACTCATATATATATATATATATATATATATATATATATATATATATATATATATATGTAAAAGATGTTCCATTAAGACGGATAAAAATCCGCAGTAAATAAATCAGTGTTATTGGTGAACATTTTTTTATTTTAGCATTGGATCCTGTTATTTAAGTCATGGCAATTATGTGTGAAAAATAATATCACCCAAATTTCCGCCAAATCTGAAAAGAAAAGAAAAAATCATTAGTTCAAGTTATTTGAACACTCTTCATATATATATATATATATATATATATATATATATATATATATATATATATATATATATATATATAAAAATATAATAGCCAATACCCGGAAATATATAATGTTTATATGTGTGTGTGTGTGTAATTGTTTTAAACACACACCTATATACGGTTTGAAGTATTCTCTGGAAAGTCTATCTATCTATCTATCTATATATATATATATATATATATATATATATATATATATATATATATATATATATATATATATATATATATATATATATATATATATATATATATATGTATATATATTTCTACATTCAACATTCTATATATATATACATTTCTATATTCAATATATATATATATACATACATGTATATATATATATATTTATATGTATATATATCATTAGTTCAAGTTATTTGAACACTCTTCATATATATATATATATATATATATATATATATATATATATATATATATATATATATATATATATATATATATATAATAGCCAATACCCGGAAATATATAATGTTTATATGTGTGTGTGTAATTGTTTTAAACACACACCTATATACGGTTTGAAGTATTCTCTTCAATATATATATATATATATATATATATATATATATATATATATATATATATATATATATATATATATATATATATATATGTATACATATATATATATGTATATATATTTATATGTATATATATTTCTACATTCAACATTCTATATATATATACATTTATATATTCAATATATATATACATACATATATGTATATATATATATATATGCATACATGTATATATATATATATATATATATGTATATATATTTCGACATTCAACATTCTATATATATATATATATATATATATATATACATTTCTACGTTCAATATATACAGCCATGCCCAAAATTATGGAGTACCTATAAAAAAATTGAGATAATAGTTGATAAAGGTTGAGAATCGTACAGTGAACAATTGAGAGGAAATGTAAAATATTTAACAGTAGATTGTAGTATTGTTTTGCTTTAAAGCCTCTCTCAAGAGCTTTAGCTGAGTTTTGTACTAAATTCATTCCAATATTCAAAATGATTTATTGTCATACTAAAGGTTGTTTCGTAATTTTCGGGTAATATTTGATTCCTATCAGTGCTATAATAGTATATTTAATTGAAAATGCCTCCAAAGAAGCAGCTTTCAGAGATTAAAAGGGCACAAATTGTTGCTTTATCTGATGAAGGATATTCTCAGGTAGAAATTGCTAGGAAGATGGAATGTTCAAGGAAGGGGGTTCAAACAACGATTAAAAGGTCTTTCGAAAACAAAGTCTTTCGAAAACAGAAAAGGACAAGGCCGTAAAAAGTCTACAACCGCCAGGGAAGACAGATCTTTGAAAAGAGCATCCCTTGCAGATAGAAGGAAAAGTTCTTCAGAGCTTGCTGCTGAACTTAGGGAGGGTGCAAACAAAAACATATCAGTTCGAACAGTGAGAAGAAGGTTATTAGAAGTGGGATTAAAAGGATGCAAAGCCAGGAAGAAGCCATACTTGTCTCAGGCCAAAAAGAACAAACGACTGGAATTTGCAAAAAAACACGAAAATTGGACACCTGATGATTGGGGCACAATTGTTTGGTCTGACGAAAGTAACTTTGAGGTAAGTTAACAGCTTCTCTTTCCTAAACTTTGGATGTAATAATTGAAATTTTTATGTGAATACACATCCATAACATTTATTCAAAAATTGTAACAAATTCTTTCTTTTTCATCAGATTTTTGGCACTCCTGGAGCGGTTTATGTTCGCCGTAGGGAAGGAGAGGCATTTCATCCTCATTGTGTGGTTCCAACTGTAAAATTTGGAGGAGGAAGCGTAATGGTTTGGGGCTGCATGGCTTCTTCAGGCACTGGAATGTTGTACATATGTGAGGGCAGAATGAACTCCACAATTTATACTAACATGCTGGACCAGGTTTACCGAACGTCTTTGACTAAAATATTTAATAATACCATTCCAAGTGATGTAATCTTCCAACAAGACAATGCTCCATGCCATACGTCAAAAGTTTCAATAGGTTGGTTTGAGAAAAAAGGGATTACAGTGATGAAGTGGCCCCCTCAATCCCCAGACCTAAATCCCATTGAACCTTTGTGGTCCCATTTAGGGAAAAGAGTGAGAATGCACAAATGTTCATCAAAAAAAGAATTAGAGGCCAAACTTCATGAAGAGTGGCAGAAAATAGATCCTACCACCTGCAACAACTTAGTCAATAATATGCAAAAACGAATAAAAGCTGTTATTAAGGCAAAAGGAGGACATACCAAATATTGATTGTTGTTGTTAATGTTTACTCCACTATTCTTAACCTTTAAATATATAAGTTTGAATCATAATTTCGATTTTTCATTGGTGCTCCATAATTTTGGCCAAGGCTGTATATATATATACACATACATACATGTATATATATATATATATATATATATATATATATATATATATATATATATATATATATATATATATATATTTATATGTATATATATTTCTACATTCAACATTGTATATATATATATATATTTCTACATTCAATATATATATATATATATACATACATACATGTATATATATATATATATATATATATATATATATATATATATATATATATATATATATATATATATATATATATATATATATATTTCTACATTCAACACCATCACTTGATAAGACACCAGAAGTTTTGAAACAAAATGGCTACCTTTGGAGTGATTTTATAACATATTTATGTTATAATTTTCGAATAAAAAATTAACTTTGCTATACTATGTATTGAGCACTCTTTTAAGAACAATATTTTTTGGTTATTGGACTTTATTCCGTATGCACCAATCCTATATTTGGGTATATATGCACCAATCTTATAATTGGGTATATATATATATATATATATATATATATATATATATGATAGGCAATGACCGGAAATATATAAAATAGCTGTGGTAAAAAACTTAAATACAACACACAAAAGTTCCTCTTCCCAAAGAATATTTGTTTGTGTGTGTGTAATTATTTTAAACACACTTCTATATACGGTTTGAAATATTCCCTGGGATATATATATATATATATATATATATATATATATATATATATATATATATATATATATATATATATATATATATATATATATATATATATATATATATATTTAGCCAATGCCAGGAAAGATATAAAGCAGAAGTGATAAAAAAATTCCTCTTCTCAGAGGATATTTGTGTGTGTGTGTTTATGCGCATGTGCGTGTTGTAATTGTTTTAAACTCACTTCAATATACGGTTTGAAATATTCTCTGGGAAGTGGAATTTAGATGTACTCTATTTAGAAATTTTTATCTCTGCTCTTTTTGTATCTGTCCGGGCACTAGCTATCATAGTTCCGAAGACGGGTGGGTGGTAGGTATTTACGATTTATTTCCATATCTATATGTCTAAGTGCAATAAAACACATAAAATAAATATTAGGTAGCAATAATTTTCCCAACAACATCATCGATAAACAAATAAAATTATTCTTAAAAATATACACGACTCCAGTAATAAAAATACCACACAACGAAAAACATCAACCTATTTTACTGCAACCAGATGAGCCATAAGAATAATCGGCACGAATTCGCCAAACGAAGAATCATTAAAGACTATAATTCTGCCGTAATTCCTGAAAAAACATGTAAAACTTATAATAAGAATGGAAAACTGTAAATCATGTTGTCACTAATCAAAATAACCCCATCAAATCAAATCTAACGCTAACCAACAATTACACAACCCAGTACAAATCTGTTTTTTTTCAAAAAAAAATTACCTATATCGGACATAGTACCGGCGCCATAATATATATATATATATATATATGAAGAAATATAGTCTTAAAGTGTGCTATATTTATGGGATAAAGTGCTCAATATCAGAGATAGAGCGTGTATAAATATAAAAGTGAACATAGGAAGTCAACACTTAGAGGCGACAGTCTGTTTCATGCTAGATGCAATCGTCGTTCTAGCATGAAACAGACTGTCGCCTCTATGTGTTGACTTCTATGTTCACTTTTATACATATATATATATATATATATATATATATATATATATATATATATATATATATATATATATATATATAAAGATAGAACAGTGAGATATAAAATCCGGTGTTCTTATAGATATTTTTATTTTTACACAATAATGCTCAATGTAAATTTACAGAGCATTAATATTATAAATTAATTGATTTAAAATATGTTTTTTTCGCTGTAGCGAAAAAAACATATTTTAAATCAATTAATTTATAATATATAGATATATATATATATATATATATATATATATATATATATATATATATATATATATATATATATTACAATAATCGAGTCTAGAAGAATCCTTAACAGAATGCACTGGATGGACCTATTTTGGGATTCATTAGCAGTGCGTATCCACTACCGAGGTTTGAAACTGCACCGTTTCAATACAACGGAAGTTTCATACTAACGGCACTCGGTGATAAATAATTAACTGAATAGACTCGATATAGTGCAGATATTCACAAATTCCGTGGTGATATTTATCCCAGTATTCATAACCCAACTAATTATTCCTCAGGAATCACGACTTTCACAAAATTCTATGACTTGTATATCCATGCTTGACCCAGTAAATTCTCTGCGATGGAGTGATACGAGGAAGGGAAAATCGTGACCCCGTTGCTCAAATACCAGAGGAAATGATACTGGACGTTTGTAGGTTTATTTCTTCAAGATATGAAAAGTGAATTTAACAGAACGGCAACCAGTTTAAGCACTTGATGTGAACACACCATTATATGAACATTCTGCCATTGCCCCAAGTAGCTTTTATCTTATTAAAGTTAATTTTGTGTTTTTCTTTTGTATATTTTACTCTCAAATTCTTTAAATGCGTATTCTTTTTCTGGTATAAATTTTATTTACAAGTCAAAATACATAAATTGAATAAGTTATAACCATTCAAAGAGTGTATACATTAATTTGGGAAACCCTTTATGTATACATATATTATGAAATGGACAAAGTCCGACAATTATTTTTTATAGATAACATAAACATAAAATGTCTTTAAATAATTGTCGGACTTTGTCCATTTCATAATGTTTGACGTCATTTGTTTACATTTCATACGCCATGAGCAGTTATGAATGTACGTGAAAGATTCATGGAAGATTGAAGTTTATAAGCAGTAAATTCGACCTTGCCAACCGAACGATCCTCAGTGGCCGAATCGGTTAAGGCACGTCAGGCTATATGACGGTTCCGTATAGGATACAGGTTCGAATCCTGTCTGAGGACGAATATTTTCTATGAAAATTTCTCGGACATTCAGGCCGGTAAATGTTATTTAATACTGTTTATTATAAATAGAGCATTTACTGAAATACTTGTATCTATAAAAAGAATGTTAAACATAAAAATGTCTTTATATATATATATATTGTAATAATATTTTTAGTTTTTAAAAATATGATTCCTTCGCTACATAAGAGTTCTCATGTTTCAAAAGCGAGAGCCGAGACCCCTAACAATTTTTGAAGTTATGTAGAGTTAAGGTGTCTGGACCCACTTCCTTGTCAAGCGAGAATTACTTCAAAAATTATGTTAGGGGTCTCGGCTCTCGCTTTTGAAACATGAGAACTCTTATGTAGCGAAGGAATCATATTTTTAAAAACTAAAAATATTATTATAATATAAGCTCTACTTCTGTATGGAGCACTGTCTTTTTGAAAATAAAGCTAAATACTAAGGAACACCGGATTATCTACCTAACGTGTTCTTTCCTATTGTTCTGCACACCTGCATACATATATATATATATATGTATATATATATATATATATTTATATATATATATATATATGTGTGTGTGTGTGTGTGTGTGTGTGTGTGTGTGTGTGTGTGTGTGTGTGTGTAAAGAGAGGGAGAGAGAGAGAGAGTGGCAATAAAGTCACTAAACAGCTAAGTATGATAAGTAACCCATTGAAAATGGTATCGGTAATTAATTTATTATTGTTCCTATAGCTTTTTATTAACCAGGCCCATTTAAATAATACAGATTAGCACTGTTGAATAATTGCGTTGTCTTCCATTTTATTCTTTGTAACTGTACAGTGGTTTTATTGCCACCCTCCATATATTTTGGTCTTATTACCTTGATCGGTTTGAAAATCGTTACAAGTAAATCTTAACTTGTAAGGAGTAATGAAATCTATTGTAAGGTGTAATTTAAATATTCATGGAGACCTACCGAACACTATTCGTAAAATACTTGTTAACAACGCAAATATAATAGAATCATTTACATGCAAAAATATGCCTAAAAATAATGGAAACCTTATTAATAAAAACAAAAAATAACACTCAATAATATCAACTATGAACATGGACACAATATCTTGACAGTGTGTGTAAAATGAAAACATTATATAAATACATACATACAACAATCTATTTCTCGTTAGAAGTTTATATATTTCAACCTTGAAAATGGCTAAATATACAGCTGATAAAAATAACATTCGGACAGTTTTTGTATAATTTATCATTTGAAAAGAAAAATAAATAGATCACATGAGAAATTCTATAAAACCGAAATCAAAGCACTTTGTCTGTCATATTCAATGATATATATATATATATATATATATATATATATATATATATATATTATTCCAGGGTCATTTTCCAAATTATTCAAAATGATCTTCGTCTTCTCTAAATTTCTAGCTTCCTGTTTTGTAATAACAAACTTCCTCGCACGTTTTAACGTTTCGCGATTTCATTTTCAAGTCTTTTTTCACTACTCTATGGACTGTCATAGTTGAAACACCTCTCTCTCACGTGCTGAACGAACTCTGGATTGAGTTGGATCTTTTCTAATTGATCTCTTTAGCTCTTAGTTGAAATAATGATCCCTTTTCCTGTTGTGACCTCTTGATCCAATTTTCCTCTTTACTGTTCACTCTTTTCTAAACTTATTCACCGTTCTCTTGATGTTTCTTGAATGGACTTTGAAGATGGAAGCCAGTGTATTAACTTTGAAAACATTACTGAAGGCCTGAATAATTTTGTTCCTCTCACCATTCCTCAGTTGCGCAAGAGGGTGGGGCTGACACAAAACTATTTTAAACTGTTCTCTTTTTAGCTGAATAACTCAATGGGTTTTTCAGTGATTTTACCTGTATCTATATGTTTGTTCGGTGTCGGTATGAATACCCGGGCGCATGTCAAATGTTTTTGACGATCTCCCAGCTGTTCAAAGGTTTTAACGTAAGGCATAAAAAAGAGTTCTATCTCAATCTAAAGTGTGTTATCTTGAATGTGAATGCGGTGTGTAATCCATCCGTACTTTGGGGTTGCTGCCAAAAAACACAGATAACAAGTGACAAGTCAGCCATCTTATCCACGCTAGAGTGGACAGGGGCCTCGTCTTTTTTTCATACCATGAAAAAAAACAGCAGAGATAAGTGCGTGTGTCTGGGCGTGCGCCTGCGGGCGGGCGGGAGGTCGGGCGTTACCCGAAATCTCTTCTCGCTTACAAAGGAAAATCTGTTTTATGCGAATGGTTCTTTCATTTTGGATTGCAGAGATATTGAGTGGCAAGTTGGGGGAGCCGAAAGAACAGAAGAATTGCTCCCTCTTATTAGTATTCTCTTAAGAAAACACGAAAGCTAAAAACAAAACATTTATATATATATATATAGAGAGAGAGAGAGAGAGAGAGTACAGGTAAAAATCCGTTGGTATATAATCCAAGTGGGCCCTAATAATATAAAATATTAAAAGTGATCCACAAAAAGATCTCAATGTATTTATTATAACAGAGAATATAAAATGGATAACTGACAAATCACAAATTACCTCACCAGTATAGTCTATTTCAACTGACGCCGAGTAGGTCAGTCTTATTCAATCCATATATATATATATATATATATATATATATATATATATATATGTCAGGGTTTCAATTCTCGGTAGTGGATGCGCACTGCTGATGAGTCCCAAATATAGGACGAAACGGCCGTCCAGTGCTTTCTGCATTCTGTTGAGGTTTCTTTCAGACTCTATGAATTACTTAATTATAATTATCAAATCCTCCTTACAATTTCTGTCATGTGTATATCATTGCTTGATCCGGCTTCTAATGCTTCAGTTTGAGCGGCTTGGTGATAGTAGTCGTGGCTCCCGGGCGCACAGTCCTATGGTTACAGAGAACTTCAGTTGAGTTCCACCACGGAATATGTGAGCGAGAGGCGCTATATTGAGTCTGATTTGCTATCTCTTCGTCACCGAGGCCCGTTGGAACAGTTGATATGATGTTTGCTAGACAACCTAACTGTCAGGGTTTAAATTCTCGGTAGTGGATGCGCACTGCTGATAAGTCCCAAATATAGGACGAAACGGCCGTCCAGTGCTTTCTGCATTCAGACTCAATGAATTGCTTAATTATATATATATATATATATATGTATATATATATATATATATATATATGAAGAAACATAGTTTTAAGGTGTGCTATATTTATGGGATAAAGTGCTCAATATCAGAGATAGAGCGTGTGTAAATATAAAAGTGAACATTGAAGTCAACACTTAGATACGAAAGTCTGTTTCATTTCAGGTCGCAATGCGTCTAGTATGAAACAGACTGTCGCCTCTAAGTGTTGACTTCTATGTTCACTTATATATATATATATATATATATATATATATATATATATATATTCAAGCATGCTTAGCTAAATAATTTAGACGTCTTATGTCTATCTTACTTTTAACTCTTTGGACTTTACTTTGAACAATGATAATGTATATGGCTCTAATTTGAAATGAAGATCCCTCTTGCTGTTGCGACCTCCTGATCCAGTTTTTCTCTTGACTGTCCCCTCTTTTCCAAACTTGTTGACTGTTCTCTTGATGGTTCTTGAATGGACTTTGAAGATGGAAGCCAGAGTATGAATGTTGGTAACATTACTGAAAGCCTGAATGATCTTTTTCTTCTCAACATTGCTCAATTGGCAAGATATAGAGGGAGTTACATCAAACGATTTTAACCGGTTTTCTTTTTAGCTGAATAATTCAAAGGTTTTTTTTTGTGATTCTGTAACAAAAGGTGTCAAGATGGGAAACGTCGTATATGAAAACCTGGGAAAAAAGACATTCAATTAGACTAGTATTTTTTTTTATATTAAACATTTTGTGTGATGGACAATTATCGCATGCTGTTACAAGATTTGGACAATTTTCCTTTTACACGCAGTATATATATATATATATATATATATATATATATATATATATATATATATATATATATATATATATATATATATATATATATTATGAAATGTACAAAGTTCAACAATTATTGAAAGACATTTTTATGTTTAACATTCTTTTTATAGATACAAGTATTTCAGTAAATGCTCTGTTTATAATAAACAGTATTAAATAACATTTACCGGCCTGAATGTCCGAGAAATCTTCATAGAAAATATTCGTTCTCCGACAGGAATCGAACCTGTATCATTTCACAATGTGTGACGTCATTTGTTTACATTTGATACGCCATGAGCAGTTATGAATGTACGTGAAAGATTCATGGAAGATTGAAGTTTATAAGCAGTAAATTCGACCTTGCCAACCGAACGATTTTCAGAGGCCGAATCGGTTAAAAAGGCACGTCATGACGGTACCACCCGTTCACTGTCGAAAGAGTTAAATATAACCGCCTCTTCTACTCAAACAGCCCTCTTATCTATAACCGCAAGAGTGTGTCTAAAGCAAGCTCTTTCACATCTACAAATCTACCATTCGCCCATGCACTAAATACTGTTATCATATATGGTCTGCAGCTCCGCTGTTCATCTCGAGGTTATCGACAAAATCCAAAGACGGATAAGCAGTGTGATAGGTCCTGATCTGGCATCTCGACTCCAGTCACTTTCTCACTCTCGTAATATGGCTTCCCTCTGTCTTTTCTATAAATATTTTCATGGCAAATTCTCTGACGAGTTATTTTCACTGGTACCCTGACTGCATGAATTTAAGCGTGCTACTAGGTTGACATCTTGGTTCGACCCTTTTATTGTCGAGCTAGTTAAATGTAACCGAATCTTCTACTCCAAAAGCTTCTGTTACCGTGAAGCATTACATACCAATTATTTGCGAATTTTGACTCAGGAGCTCAGAGAGAAGGGTTAAAATTGTTCAGAAACGCAGGGCTGAAAGGGTTAAGAACTTGCTTCCTCCAGATGAGCGTTAACGAAAGCGAGTTCAATCATACTCTCTCCCTGCTAAGTATAATGCTTATATTTCATTGTAACTATTTTTATATCTACTGTGAAACATTACATACCAATTATTTGCGAATTTTGACTCAGGAGCTCAGGCAGAAGGGTTAAAATTGTTCAGGAACGCAGGGCTGAAAGGGTTAAGAACTTGCTCCCACGAGATGGGCGTTAACGAAAGCGAGTTCAATCATAATCTCTCCCTGCTAAGTATAATGCTTGTATTTCATTGTAACTATTTTTATATCTACTGTGAAACATTACATACCAAATATTTGCGAATTTTGACTCAGGAGCTCAGGCAGAAGGGTTAAAATTGTTCAGGAACGCAGGGCTGAAAGGGTTAAGAACTTGCTTCCTCGAGATGAGCGTTACCGAAAGCGAGTTCAATCATACTCTCTCCCTGCTAAGTATAATGCTTATATTTTATTGTAACTATTTTTATATCTACTGTGAAACATTACATACCAATTATTTGCGAATTTTGACTCAGGAGCTCAGACAGAAGGGTTAAAATTGTTCAGGAACGCAGGGCTTAAGAAGAAGATAAAAAATGATGGAAAATTGGAAAGAAGGAAAACAGTGAGATTTGAAAACGTGGGAGAGTAAATGTAACCCACACCTTCAGCTTCATGTCACATTATGTAACAGTTCCTGCTACTTATTAGTCTAGTTAGGTTACCACATGCACTGAAGCTATAACCGCAGAAGTGTGTCTAAAGCAAGCTCTTTCACATCTACAAATCTACCATTCGCCCATGCATGGAATACTGTTGACATATATAGTCTGGTGCCCACGCTGTTCATCTCGAGGTTTCTCGACACAATCCAAATCGGATATGCAATGTGATAGATAAGGTTGAAACCAAGGTAGCGTGATCGTCTGATCTCCTATTTTTTATAAATAAATATGTGTATAGACAGCTTAACAAAAAAAAATAAAGATTTTGACAATGAAATTTTGCGTTAATTATTTTATGTGCATTTTTCCATCATGTTTATTCTATTTCAGCGAATGTCGGAGGTACCTTAAAATATAGACGTGCTTTATTTTAATAAATTTCCTCTCTGAAATTCTCGTTGATTCATTCCTGGATATTGATTTTTAAATTTCCTATCGTCATAATATTTCAAATTGAAACACAGCGTTTTATATAGAAGGGTTTCCATGTATAGAATTTTTTATTTGGCAAATAAACTCAGCTAAAAATAATTCAAACAAATAGTTGAGGTAACATTTAATTTATATGGGCAAAAAACAAAGACAGACGACACAAGCCGAGTTTAAAAACAGACGATATTTTTTATTAAAATAACACACAAAAATGAATGAATTACACAAATTAAGTGCCTTGTGTGCCAAATGATGGCCAATAAGAAATATGCCTTTTGACAATAAAAATTATAATGTTCATAAGAATGTCTTCAGAAAAGGAAACGACATAAAATGAAGAAATACTTCTTCGAATAGTTTTCAAAGAATAATTTGGTACAATTTTCGAAGCAATGTTCCTGGCAACAGCAAAGAATACAACAAGCACACCAACCGAAGAATTTTCCTTGATGTGGGAGCGACTTTGATGGTCCTTTCAATTCTAATCAGGTGGTTGTTTAAAATTCTTCTGCGCTGTTATTCTTTCTGAGTAGTGGCGACTTGGGTTCCTGCAGTAGCAGTTCGTTAACAACCTCAAATTTACTCCGAGGAGCCCCTTAAATAACCTAGGCTCCAAATACACTTCTTGGAATTTGGAGTGGCACTCTTTTATACGTTTTGGATGAAAAATAAACATATGCAGTTGTTTTCCCACAAATCGAAATGTGCCAAAAATATATTCAAAATTCAAAAATTAACTAAAAGCAAAATTCAGCATCTGTTTTATCTCAGGAAAGCAGACGATAAACGCTGAAGCAGATTAAACAGACGATAAAATTATTGTTAACGTACAAAACATGAATAATACAAATTAGGTGCATTGTGTGCCAAATGATGACTAATAAAATACTGTATTTACATTAGTCGGACTATTGTCCTCATCTTTGTCGCCATATTTGTCACAACGTGCCATGTTTGCCATGTTTCAAGGACACATGGCACAGTGGATAAAGGCGTTGGTTAGATCCAGTGACAGACCCAAAGAGTATGAGTTCAATACTCGGTTAAGGCAGTGGAGAACTTTTAGAGGGAAAATTAGCAGGATATAACTGATAACTGACATCCATCAAACATAGCACGTGGAACTAGAACAGTCTACCCCAGTGATCGAAATAAAGGGTTCAGTTCGAAATTCCAACCGCCTGAAGAAGGCCGGAGCGTACAACGGCCGAAACGTTATGACAAATATGGCGACAAAGATGATGACAATAGTCCGACTAATGTAAATACTGTACATAATACCTCATCTCAGAAATATAGAGAGACTAATAAAATCATGTATGTAAAAATGATCAATGCAAATGAAGTCTGCCTTTTGACAATTAAAGTTATAATGTTGCATGACAAGATTGTCTTCAGAAAAGAAAACGGCATAAGATGAAGCAAAAGAGAACAGACCTCACTGAATAGTTTTCAAAGAATAATTTGGTACAATTTTCGAACCAAAGTTCCTGGTAACAGCGAAGAATAGAACAAGCATTCCAGCCAAAGACTTTTCGTTGATGTCGGAGCGAAATTGATGGTCTTTTCAATTCTCGTCTGGTGGTTGTCAAAGTTCTACGTTGTTTTCTTTCTGGATCGAGACGATTCCTGCAGCAGTTTTTTGGTTGACAATTTTTTTTTTTTTACGTCAGAGGGGGCGGGGTCAAAGATTAGTATAAGAAATTTTTAGCGTCTTTTTTCCGTTGAAAAACAAATTTAATTCGAAATGTTTGCAAAAATCAAATAACTGTCGCATTTTAATGAAACCTTCAAGAAGAAAATAAATCCGACGCTATAGCATTGTTTTGGTAAAAAAATAAACTACGAAAAAAATAGTTAAAAAATTTTTGAGAGATAACAAATTTATATGGGCACACAACAAAGACAGACGGAAGGAGCCACGTTTTAAAAAAGCACGATAATTTTATTCTTAACATACAAAAAATGAATGAATTACACAAATTATAAATGCATTGTGTGCCAAATGACGGTCAAATAAAATGTATGTAAATTATCAATGCAAATGAAATCTGCCTTTTGACAATAAAAATTATAATGTTGCACAAGAAATAGAAAGAATAGAAAACGACATAAAATGAAGAAAAGATGAAAATGCTACTCTGAATAGTTTTCAAAGAATAATTTTGTACAATTTCTGGAGTAAAGTTGCTGGTAACAGCAAAGAATGGAACACGCACACCAGCCAAAGATTTTTCATTGATATGGGAGTGACTCTTGCAGCTCTTGCTCGATATTATAAGATGTCTTATTTTCTAAATAAACCCTAGGAAAAAATAGTTCAAACAAATGTTTAATTAATATTTCATTTATATCGGTAGACAACAAAGACAGACGACAGGAGTCGAGTTTAAGAACAGAAGCGTAGTTCGTGTTAACAGCGAAGAATATAACAATTTCATCAGTCGAAGACTTTTTTGATGAGGGAGCGACTTTGATGTACCTTTAAATTTTCGCCTGGTGATTGTCTAAAATTCTTCTGTAAAATTCTTCTGGACCGGAACGACCTGGGTTCTTGCAGCAGCTATTCGTCGACTCTGAAAATTAAATTCAAAGCTCCTCCATAATTAACCTACAGGTAGGCTCCAAATACAGATCTTGGAATTTGTAAGGAAACCGTTTTATAAGGTTTTTGGATAAAAAAGAAATGCAGCTCTTTATTGAAAGAAAAAGTAGAAACGTACGCAAAATATTTTCGAAATTTAAAAATCAAGCAAGAACACAACGCACCGTTTGCTTTTCTCTTAAAACAGAACGATGCAAGCATCTTAAATTGTTCAATATTTTGAATTTATTTATTATTCCTGTAAAAATAGCAACGTTTCAAAACGATTCAGTTCAATGATTAAGTTTGATTAAATATTCGATTTCCAAAATGTCGTCTGCTTCTCGTCGATTCCCTCTTGTCTATTGAGGCGGTAAAATACGATCGAAAAGAAATGGCGAACTTGGACCGATTCGAAAATCGAATGTTCCAGCACTGAGATGACTGTTTGAATGCTGCCGACATTTAATCACGAAGTTGAGAAGTGCAGTCTTTAGACGAAACCCAATTAATACTGATAGAATTAAACGAAGATAAAGATTCTTTTAAAAAAAGTAGAAAAATATATCTGATGGGAATAGATAAAAATCTGAATTTCCCCCGAAGACATATTGTAACGAAGCCAAAACAAAAAAATATAAGAACACTAACATCAATGAAGAAAAAAATGTCACTTTTTTAATCTGTAAATAATTTGGTACAATTTTCGAACCTAAGTTTATGATAACAGCAAAAAATAGAACAAGCACACCAACCAAAGAATTTTCCTTGATATGTGAGCCTGATGGTCTATTCAATTCTCACCTGATAATTGTCTAAAATTTCTTCTGTATTGATTTTCTTTCAGAACCGGAGCGTCCTGGGTTCCTGCAGCAGATGTTCACCGACTCCGAAAAAGCCCCTCCTTAAATAACCTACAGGTAGGCCCCAAATACGCTTCTCGGAATTTGGAAGGAAACACTTTTATAAGGTTTTTGGATGAAAAAACAAACGCAGCTGTTTTTCGATAAATGTAAATGTACGAAAAACATTTATGACATTTTAAAATAAAGCAAGAGCCCAACGTACCGTTCGCTTTTTCTCTGAAAAGCAGAACGATGTGCGCTCAAACAGCTTAAATTGTTTATCCATTCGAGTTACGGCATTGTGTTATATTTCGAATTTATTCATTATTCTTGTAAAAATAGCAACGTTTCAAAACGATCCAGTTCAGCGATTAAATTTGATTAAATATTCGATTTAAAAGATGTCGTCTGCTTCTCATCGATTCCCGCTTGTCTATTGAGGCGATAAAATACAATCGAAAAGAAATTGCGATTCGAAAATCGAATGTTCCAGCACCAAAATGACTGAATGCTGCCGAAAATTAATCACGAAAATGCGGCGTGTGCTCTTTAGAGGAAATCTAATTAATACTTGCATTATTTACAAGATTCAGATTGTGATCCTCATCTTCATTGACATATTCACAATGTTTCGGCCGTTGTACGGTCCTGTCTTCTTCAGGTGAGTGGAACTTCGAACCGATCCATTTATTTTGCCCACAGGGGGGGGGTATATTGTTCTAGTTCCACGTGTCATGCCTCTCCCGGATGGCTCAGTTATTTCCCTTTAACTCAACTCTCTAATTATTTTTCTCACCACTCTTGTAGCCTGGTACTAAACTCACAACTCACTGGGTCTAGTCACCGGCTGTAACCAACGTCTTTATCCATTGGGCCATAAAGACATCCGCGGATTACTTTCCGGAACTTATAAACCTAATATCTTAATAACCATTTTTACCAGTGCTCATATTGCAATTTTTGTTATTATTACATTTTTTTACCAGAGCTTAATGCAATTTTTTGGTGTTATTCATTGATTTTCTAATTTAATAATTAACCAATGGATGGGGTACATAAGAAGTGCATTAACACTTTTCCCAAGGATATTTGCGCGTAAATGTAGGTAACGAACCTAACAGAAATTGGAACTGTTATTTTCAAACAATTGATAGTTTGACAAGTTATTTTTCGAGAAATTGTTTTCGAGCAATTTACTATCGAGCAATTTACTGTCGAGCATTTGATTTCGAGCAATTTACTGTCGAGCAACTGATTTCGAGCAATTTACTGTCGAGCAATTGATTTCGAGCAATTTACTGTCGAGCAATTGATTTCGAGCAATGTACTGTCGAGCAATTGATTTCGAGCAATTGATGTCGAGCAATTTACTGTCGAGCAATTGATTTCGAGCAATTTACTGTCGAGCATTTGATTTCGAGCAATTTACTGTCGAGCAATTGATTTCGAGCAATTTACTGTCGAGAAATTGATTTCGAGCAATTTACTGTCGAGCAATTGATTTCGAGCAATTTAGTGTCGAGCAATTGATGTCGAGCAATTTACTGTCGAGCAATTGATTTCGAGCAATTGATGTCGAGCAATTTACTGTCGAGCAATTGATTTCGAGCAATTTACTGTCGAGAAATTGATTTCGAGCAATTTACTGTCGAGCAATTGATTTCGAGCAATTTACTGTCGAGCAATTGATTTCGAGCAATTTACTGTCGAGCAACTGATTTCGAGCAATTGATTTCGAGCAATTTAGTGTCGAGCAATTGATTTCGAGTAATTTACTGTCGAGCAATTGATTTCGAGCAATTGATTTCGAGCAATTTACTGTCGAGCAACTGATTTCGAGCAATTGATTTCGAGCAATTTACTGTCGAGCAACTGATTTCGAGCAATTGATTTCGAGCAATTTACTGTCGAGCAATTGATTTCGAGCAATTTACTGTCGAGCAATTGATTTCGAGCAATTGATTTCGAGCAATTTAGTGTCGAGCAACTGATTTCGAGCAAT